>OZ026560.1:4369258-4434258 GCA_964020155.1 Chondrilla cf. caribensis
TTCCTTCCACTATTGTTAACCTCTTGTTCCACCTCAGAGGTGTTTATTGGAGAATACACGGGAATGAAAGTGGCCATCAAGCCTTTGAAAGATGACAAAGAACTTCAAGACTTCTTAGCAGAAGCAGCTGTCATGACATCATTGAGCCACCCCAACCTGGTGAAGTTGATTGGAGTCAGTGTGGACCAGAAACCAGTGTACATCATCACAGAGTTCATGGAGAAAGGATCACTGATCGAGTACCTTAGATCTAGGGGCAGATCTGTCATTCAGAAATCACATCAAATTGGATTTGCTCAAGACGTTTGCAGTGGAATGGCTTATCTCGAGCAGAATGATCTAGTCCACAGGTTTGTTGTGTGTGGGGGTGTGTGCATCTGTGTGTCTGCGTGTCTGTGCGTGTGTGTGTGTGTGTGTGTGTGTATGTGCATGTGTGCATGTGCGTGTGCATGTGTGCATGTGCGTGTGCATGTGTGTGTGCGTATGCATTTGCAGGCCTGTCAGAAGCATTTGTAAAGGCTCAAATTCTTTATTGTGTAATCATGTGTATGTGATGTACCTTATTTCCAATCATGGTGGTATTAAACCTGTCTCATTTTGCTTTGGACAATGACATGTCACTAGACTCTCCCACTCGAGGTGATATCACAACATTTTGTATTAACCTCATAAAGTATTGTGCAATGAAAATAGCTAATTTCAGACGCATCTACAATCATTTGGAATTTGGCATTTTACTGCCATAAATGGTCTTTCAAAAGTGGTAAGGCTTTACAAGCCATATATACTGGTTCCTACGGCCCTGCATGTGAGTGTGTACATGTGTGTGTGTGTGTGTGTGTGTGTGTGTGTGTGTGTGTGTGTGTGTATGTGTGTGTGTGTGTATGTGTGTGTGTGTGTGTGTATGTGTGTGTGTGTGTATGTGTGTGTGTGTGTGTGTGTGTGTGTGTGTGTGTGTGTGTGTGTGTGTGTGTGTGTGTGTGTGTGTGTGTGTGTGTGTGTGTGTGTGCATGTGTGTGCTGTACAGTCATATAATGTAACATGTATGTATGCATGTGTACATATCAATTACCAGCTCCTCCATACCTAATACACAGAGATCTTGCTGCAAGGAACATTGTGTTATCAGCAGACAATGTTGCAAAAGTGTCTAATTTTTATCTAACTCGTCCAAGGGACTTTGATCACAAAGGCTTCAACCTGCCCATCAAATGGACACCCCCAGAGGCTCTGGAGTCAGGGGTATGTGTTAGGATCTGTAGTATGCATGTTTGTGGCATTGTTTTGTTATGATGTGGAGGGCCTAATATATAGGGTTTAAGTATTTTACAATCAATGACTGTTGGATGAAGACTAACAGATTGAACCTTACCTAATGCAATTCATTTTCTATTTTCTATTCTCCCTTAGGAATTCTCCAACAAGTCTGATGTTTGGAGTTTTGGTATATTGCTATGGGAGGTGTACTCCTTTGGACGTGTTCCCTATCCACGTGTGGTGAGTTTAACGTTTTGCAGTATACAGCTTTGTCAGAGTGAGGAACATCCAATCCACATATTTGAACAATGAGTTCATTTATTTTACCAACACTGTCAGATGATATATAGAATGTAGATTTTGCTTCAATCCACTCACCAAGCCATACATACATATTATGCGGTTTTTCCACCTTGAAAATGACCTTCTTTGCCCTGGCATCCTTACATATTTGGTGGAAATACATAATAATTAGTTTTTATAATCCATGCAGAAATGTTTTACGACATGTAATTGTTATACTTTACAATGTCCTGCTATTGATAATCGTGTAGACTATACTGAGATTAGACAAAAAGTCAAGAAAATTGACTGCATGTACATAGTTCCCGATTTCAGCTTCATCCTGTGTTGGTCTCAGTGCGATGTGGCATGTGGAGGTCTTGTACTAGGAGTATCTATATATGATCTAAGATGGAGTAGAGAAGCATTGAAAGTACCATTGAAGTGTACTTTGTGGTCATTCCACTGGTTGTTCCACTATTATTGGTCATTCTGTCTTGTTCTACCTTGAAGTATCTCAGTGACGTCTTGTGTGCATGTGTGCATGTTTGCATACTTTTGCTGAACCTTAAATTATTATCATTAATACATACTTTGTATTATCCTGTTAATTACGTGTGCAATTGATTTTGTCCCTCCTCAGCCTGTCAATGATGTCATGACTCACATCAAGAAAGGAGGCAGACTGGACTGCCCTGAGAACTGTCCTCCTGAGGTTTATAAGATCATGAAGACCTGCTGGTATGAGAGACCCGAGGACAGACCAACATTCAAAGAGCTGTTAGAGGAATTGAAAGCCCTTCCACCCTCAGATGACCCAGTATGTTATCCAGCTACCACTCATTTCAATGTTTGAGTGATTGCATATTTCATGAAAAGACTAATAATGCTTCTATCTGATTGTTTTAGGATGGATATGCACTTACAAGTAAACCAGTACCTACGATTGAACCAGTGCCTACGATTGAACCAGTACCTACGGGTGAACCAGTACCTACGAGTGAACCAGTACCTACGATTGAACCAGTACCTACGGGTGAACCAGTACCTACGATTGAACCAGTACCTATAGATGAACCAGTACCTACGGGTGAACCAGTACCTACGAGTGAACCAGTACCTACGATTGAACCAGTACCTACAGATGAACCAGTACCTACGGGTGAACCAGTACCTACGAGTGAACCAGTACCTACGGATGAACCAGTACCTACGAGTGAACCAGTACCTACGGGTGAACCAGTGCCTACGAGCCAACCAGTACCTACGATTGAACCAGTACCTACGGGTGAACCAGTACCTACGAGTCAACCAGTACCTACGAGTGAACCAGTACCTACGATTGAACCAGTACCTACGGGTGAACCAGTACCTACGGGTGAACCAGTACCTATAGATGAACCAGTACCTACAGATGAACCAGTACCTACGGGTGAACCAGTACCTACGAGTGAACCAGTACCTACAGATGAACCAGTACCTACGGGTGAACCAGTACCTACGAGTGAACCAGTACCTACGGATGAACCAGTACCTACGAGTGAACCAGTACCTACGGGTGAACCAGTGCCTACGAGCCAACCAGTACCTACGAGTGAACCAGTACCTACGGGTGAACCAGTACCTACGAGTCAACCAGTACCTACGAGTGAACCAGTACCTACGGGTGAACCAGTACCTACGAGTGAACCAGTACCTACGAGTCAACCAGTACCTACGAGTCAACCAGTACCTACGAGTGAACCAGTACCTACAGATGAACCAGTACCTACAGATGAACCAGTACCTACGGGTGAACCAGTACCTACGAGTGAACCAGTACCTACGAGTCAACCAGTACCTACGAGTGAACCAGTACCTACAGATGAACCAGTACCTACGAGTGAACCAGTGCCTACGAGCCAACCAGTACCTACGGGTGAACCAGTACCTACGAGTCAACCAGTACCTACGAGTGAACCAGTACCTACAGATGAACCAGTGCCTACGAGCCAACCAGTACCTACGGGTGAACCAGTACCTACGAGTCAACCAGTACCTACGAGTCAACCAGTACCTACGAGTGAACCAGTACCTACAGATGAACCAGTACCTACGAGTGAACCAGTACCTACGAGTCAACCAGTACCTACGAGTGAACCAGTACCTACGAGTGAACCAGTGCCTACGAGCCAACCAGTACCTACGGATGAACCAGTACCTACGAGTCAACCAGTACCTACGAGTCAACCAGTACCTACAGATGAACCAGTACCTATGAGTCAACCAGTACCTACGAGTCAACCAGTACCTACAGATGAACCAGTACCTACGAGTGAACCAGTACCTACGAGTGAACCAGTACCTACGGGTGAACCAGTGCCTACGAGCCAACCAGTACCTACGAGTCAACCAGTACCTACGGATGAACCAGTACCTACGAGTCAACCAGTACCTACAGATGAACCAGTACCTACGAGTCAACCAGTACCTACGGGTGAACCAGTGCCTACGGGTGAACCAGTACCTACGAGTCAACCAGTACCTACAAGTCAACCAATACCTATGAGCCAACCAGTACCTACGGATGAACCGGTACCTACGGGTCAACCAGTACCTACGAGTCAACCAGTACCCACGGATGAACCAGTATCTACGAGTCAACCAGTACCTACGGATGAACCAGTACCTACGGGTGAACCAGTACCTACGAGTCAACCAGTACCTACGAGTCAACCAGTACCCACGGATGAACCAGTATCTACGAGTCAACCAGTACCTACGGATGAACCAGTACCTACGGATGAACCAGTACCTATGAGTCAACCAGTACCTACAGATGAACCAGTATCTACGAGTCAACCAGTACCTACGGATGAACCAGTACCTACGGGTGAACCAGTACCTACGAGTCAACCAGTACCTACAAGTCAACCAGTACCTATGGGTGAACCAGTACCTAAGACAACTGCTACTGGTACAGGTACAGTATTACCTGTCAGTGGAGGAAAGGTTAGTAAAACAAACTGGTTTACTATGTGTAAGGAGTATGTACTAATGTATACATGCTAATCATGTGTTTCAATATATGTATATGTTCATAATATGCAATCGAGGGTACATGTACATACATGTGTATGTATACGCGTATCTGTGTAAATATGACATAGTTACGTGTAGTCCCCACCCATTCTTACCTCTAATTTGGAAATTGAGACTTAGTTCATGTGAAAAGGATCCGGAACATTCCCTATATGCTAACTCTTCCACACACACTAGCACATCATTGCATGAATACTAATGGGATTAAGTCCCAATTTCAAAAATTGGAGGCGAGAATGGGTCTTGGCCATGCGACACTAAACATACAATCCTGTAAGTTTACTTATTGCATGATAACTAGTACTTACCAAATGTTGTCCTGTGTGGTCATTTTCTGTAATAGGTGATATTCTGAAACCTTTGATTCTCATGATATTTTGCATCGTTGTCACAATTATTGCAGTACAAAGTTCAGATTTAGTGTACCCTTCAAGGTACTTACGAAACAAATTGGACTGTACATATAGACATACATATGTACGTACATGAATTCACTGTATGTACTGGCGTACAAACATGCAACCTACTGAACATGAAAGTTGTGTTCCTCAATTGTAAACAGGCGTAATATTTACCTCTGGTGATGAAGGGTTGTGTGGAGTTTTAGCTGGCCAGTAAGAACAGTGTAGTGTACAGCACCCACATATTGTGCATATAGTACATATGTACCATAGGTACACTGGTACACACATATGCAATTCAGTGGTGTATATCCCTTAGTTACATGGAATAGACAGTGCACAGGGTCATTATAACGGACCCCGAAATGGCAAAAAAATGGCGGACGCGAATAATATACCGCATTGATGAAGCGAAGGAATAATGATGGATCGTTTTTATAATCTTTACCAATAATTTCAACATTCTATTAAAGCCTTAATGAAGAATTGATTCGATATCTTGTACCAAGAAGCTATAAACATATCATAAAAATATTATATTTTTGGTTCAAAATCGCTTCCTGCGCATTTGTAGATGGCCTTAGACCAGGTTTCAAATGGTACAAAATGAAAGAATGGATCGTTATCTAACGTTCTGCCGTGAGACAAGATGTTATAAGCTCAAACACAAAAGTTATAACTGAAAATGTTCTGAAATTCGCATAAATCGCGAGGAAAATAGACGTAATGCTTGCATAACTTTAACATACCTGCTTATAACATTTTGTCTCACCGTCAGATTGTAGACAACGTCGTTATCCATCGTTATAAAATACAAGAACACGAGAAAAGGGCCATTTACAAATGCGCCTAACACGATTTTTGAGAGACGACCTTCCTAGCAGCCATTTAATGTGACGTTTCTATAGTTATTACGCAAGGTGTTATGACGTAAGAACCATCGTTTCGACTATTGCAAGGTTCCTGAAGATCGTCTGCAACCCACGTTAACTTTGAAGATTCTAACAGGTAAGTATGTAAATTTTGTACTAAAATGAACAGTGCGCGTGGGTTCTTAAGGTTATCCAATCGTGAATCTTTCGCGTAAATGATTAGATTGTCGATGTTATAGGCGCTTTTTGGCCTGATCCGATCTGGATTTTTAGCGCATGAGTTTCATTTCTCCTAATGCAAGTGGAGATAATGTTTGATTGTATTCAGATAGCATTTCATCAGTACATAGTCGCATAAAACATGTCATTTCTCGCAAAGTTTGTCGCCTGAACGATTTTATTGCGCAATCAAATCTCCGTGAGTCGTGACGTAGGTGATAATTATTTTACATTCCAATCTTTTAACGCCCGAAATCTCCTAAGTACTGATGTCCGTTATAACTACCCTGTGTGTATCCTAAGTGTACTGTTTTACAAGCACTCTGTCTCAACACTACCACTTTACAAGCACTGTTTCTCAACACTACCACTTTACAAGCACTCTGTCTCAACACTACCACTTTACAAGCACTGTGTCTCAACACTACCACTTTACAAGCACTGTTTCTCAACACTACCACTTTACAAGCACTCTGTCTCAACACTACCACTTCACAAGCACTGTGTCTCAACACTACCACTTCACAAACACTGCTGTTAACGCTGTATACAAATGCTACCACTATTGTTCCATTCTTCCTAGGAGCAACCATGGAAACCAGGTACAGTTGTGGTTGCTAGGTACCAGTTCAAAGGGACTACTGCCCATGTGAGTGCTCACTAGCAGTGTCTGTTCCAGTGTACAAGCATGTTTGTATGTATGTGTGTATGTATGTATATATATGTATGTACATATGTATGTGTGCATGTACGTATATACGTATGCATGTATGTATGTATGTACGTATATGTTTACTGTATATGACTGTATTCTCAAATCAAAGTTAATATGCAGTGAACATTTACTGTATTAAATTTACTGTTGTACACGTGTGCACATGCATATGATGATGTACGGTACTTCCCATAGTAAACTTCATGACGTCAGGCGGTCGACCGGCAGTCAATTAGCGGTCGATCAACGGTCGGTCAACGGTCGATCAACGGTCAGAGTGCGTACGTACGTATGAAGATGGCGGAACAAGATGGCTGACTTTATAAATTTTCGCAATAGAGAACTGATTTCTCTCGACAGGATTTAAGACAGTGTTAGCAATCACCCGCAAACTGAATAGTTTCCCAATCGGGCAATTTTAAAGCGTTTTCGTGAGACCTGGACTACGTATCGCAAGGAGGTCGGGCACCAGATCTTCGTCCGAAAGCCCGGAGCCGATACTATCATGAAAAAGATAGATACGCGAATGGAGAAGATTGATAAAACAACTTTGGAAGAACTGAGGCTGCAGTCGCAAAAGGAAATCATCGTGGCGTCACAGAATTACGTACGTACGTAGCGTAATGGATAATAAAGCGAACGTTCGCCGACCAAAACTCAGACGGTCAACAATTGACACCCGTACGGTCAACGATCAACACCCGTACGGTCAACGATCAACACCCGTACGGTCATCGGTCGACCGCCTGACGTCATGAAGTTTACTATGGGAAGTACCGTATGTAAGTATATGCATGACATATATATATGCATACCTACACTCCAAGTTCCCCTAAAGTTCCTATATTCACTTCACTTGTAAAACTTGTGTTTTCCATTTTTTACAGGACTTGCCTTTTGAGAAAGGAGATATTCTAACCATTACAAGTGCATCGAGCGTGAGTTACCACTGTGTAGTCTGGGGCTGTCATTGATACTCTGTGAGGGGGAGTGTGTGTGTGCGTGTGTGTGTGTGTGTGCGTGTGTGTGTGTGTGTGTGTGTGTGTGTGTGTGTGTGTGTGTGTGCATGTGTTTGTTATTGTGTATGTGTGTATGTACGTACGTGATCTTTTTACCAAAGATGCATTTGGACCAAAATGTTTTGAAAGACTCCATCCATTGATCCATCCTTGTGTCTTCCGTATGCCAAGGTTCCATTCCCATTTTCATTTCAAAAATCTGTCCTCATCACAAATTTACAGGATCCAAACTGGTATAAGGCGCGTAGAGAGGATGGTCTTGTGGGAATGCTTCCAACTAACTTTGTTATGGAGGCTCAAGTGAGCAACGAGGAATTGGAGAAGAGCAGTGAAAAGCCTAGTTATGAGAACATACCCAAAGCAGCTGTACAACTACACAAAATGCTGTAAGTTTCAGAAACTAAATATGTACTTTTTATGTACTTTATTTTGTTTTCATTTGACTTCCGGTATGTTACGCTCGATATATTGAGGCTATCTAATTTGGTCGTTAGCAGACTCTGATTGAGGTGTGCCTACGCATTTAATTACTTTTACTTCCACAATTTGCATTTTGTCTGAGTGCAAGTTGTGGAATCTTTTAATGAGAACTTGTTAAGCTTGCACAATTGCATTACAAACATAGGGGTGACAGTTTGTCTAGAAAGGGACAGAAAGTGCACTTTCCTTGTGGTGGCAAATTTGAACTAGATAACGACCATGGAGCTTGAAACAAAGAACAAGATGATTAAAACTTTTTCATGGAGTCGATTTTTGACACTGCCTTGCACGGAAGTGGGGGTTATCTTCACATTGTTCAGGTGTGGAAATTGGTCAGCCAAGCCACTTCCATTTTCTGGTGACATTTTATGGATACGTCATCAACGTGCAATGTTAGTACACATGCAGGATGCAATCGTGTATCTTGAAAAATTATAACCAATAATGTATTTCACATATAATCGCTACACTTTATCATCTTTTCTCTTAACTAATACACACTATTTCTTTACTGGAAATCTCCAATATTCTGATAAATACCGTAAAAATCTACCCCACTTTATACCCTTATATAGCCAATTAGGCCCTAAACATCGTTTACACCTAGTAATTTATATTGAGAAAAGATGGCCTATTTCATAACACGAAGATTACAAATGGAGCTAGAATTGAAGGGCAACATCTTTGATGAACGTAATAATTTCAGCGAAGGTTCTTATAAACCTAAAAAAGACACCAAAGTAATTTGAGTGTGGGGGCGGCCCCCCAAATTTTTGAACTTGAATTAAATGTTGATTTATTTGTGCTCTTTTGGTGAGTAGGGAAACATTTCTATACATATATTATGCGTTTCTCCCTCACTACCTCTCTCGTTCCCTCTTCCTTCCTCTTGCTATTGCTCCCTCCCTCTCTCTCGCCCTTCCCCTATTTTCTCCCTCTTCTCCTCTCTCCCTCCCTCCTCTCCCATACTTACCCTTTCTATATCATCGCTCTCCCTGCTCTTTCTCTGTAGTTGGTTTCATGGGAATATTCCAAGATCAGAAGCAGAAAGTAAACTGAATCCAAAGCAAAATGGAGTATATCTTGTCAGAGAGAGTACAAACTTTCCTGGGGACTACGCTTTGAGTGTGTCGTGAGTGGTGTATGGTGTAGCTGTGTTTGTGCATGCGTGTGCGCGCGCGCACGTGTGTGTGTGTGTGTGTGTGTGTGTGTGTGTGTGTGTGTGTGTGTGTGTGTGTGTGCGTTTATGTATGTATTTGACTGTGTATGTGTTATAGTTTATGGGTGTCTTTGTCTGTGTATCCTTAGCATGTTAGATGAGTAAATGATCAGTTTTTTGATCGCATGCATTTAGTTATCAGAACAAGATAGAACACTATCATATAAAGTTCAAAGACAACATGTACACTATTGATGACGAAGAGGAGTTTGATAATTTGACGCAGTTGGTGGAGCATTACCAGAAAGATGCCGATAGTTTGGTGACAAGGCTGCGTGTACCAGTGGCAAACTACACTGTGGAGATAGACGATTTCAAGAAATGTGAGTGTATGATATCAATTCATGTCAGTTTTCACCTTTCTACAAGAAGGCTGTTGGTAGATTGCAAATGGATGGTATACTGTTTGTAGTGTTATTACCAAGTGGTTGTGCTATTGGCTTCATTTGGAGAGGAGTTTCCCACCCATACCTGCCTCCTAGCCCACCTTTCTGAGGCTTTTTTCATCCAGTAGGGTGTCCCACCAAAAGATGTCACTGTATTTTATCTGTTTCCTGTGTGTAGTTGGCTGGAACATTCCCCGACATAGTCTCAAGTTCGGTGTGCGAATTGGGAAAGGAGAATTTGGAGGTGAGCCAGCCAGAGACTGTTACTAATGTGACCTTCCTTTCACTATAAATTGGCCTCTTGTTCCACCTCAGAGGTGTTCATTGGAGAATACAAGGGAATGAAAGTGGGCATCCTCAAGTCTCTCAAGGATGACCACAAAGGACTTCAAGACTTTTTAGTGGAAGCATCTGTCATGACATCATTGAGCCATCCCAACCTTGTGAAGTTGATTGGAGTCAGTGTAGACGAGAAACCGGTTTACATCATCACAGAGTTCATGGAGAAAGGATCACTGATCGAGTACCTTAGATCTAGAGGCAGATCTGTCATTCAAAAATCACATCAAATTGGATTTGCTCAAAACGTTTGCAGTGGAATGGCTTATCTTGAGCAGAGAGATCTAGTCCACAGGTTTGTGTGTGTGCATTTGTGCGTGCATGTGTGTGTGTGCTTACATGTGAAGCATGGTATGTGTTGTACAGTCATATATTGTGACATGTATGTATGCCTGTGTACATAATATTATCAATTACCAGCTCCTCCATACCTAATGCACAGAGATCTTGCTGCAAGGAACATTGTGTTATCAGCAGACAATGTTGCAAAAGTGTCTCATTTTTATCTAACACGTCCAAGGGATTTCGTTCACAAAGGCTACAACCTGCCCATCAAGTGGACATCTCCAGAGGCTATGGAGTCAGGGGTATGTGTTATGACCAGCAGTATGCACGATTATGACATTGTTTCATGTTTTTGATGGGAAGGGCCTTACGTTTATCCGTATTTTACAATCAGTGACCATCACATGAAGATTAATAGATTCAACCTTAGGCTAATTCAATCCATTATGGATACTTTTAATCTCCCTTAGGAATTCTCCAACAAGTCTGATGTTTGGAGTTTTGGTATATTGCTATGGGAGGTGTACTCCTTTGGACGTACTCCCTATCCTCGTGTGGTGAGTTTAACATTTCACAGTATAATAGTACTTTATAGTATCTTTGTTGGTGTGAGGAACATCCAATCCTCTGTACTTTATGTACCCTTAGGCATCCTTTTATTATCATATATCAGGAAACTGATTCGGAAATGCTTTAAATTTAATGTATGTGATTATTATTATATGTATCCAATATTATTAATTAATAGTGTTTATGTAGATTACTGAGATCAGATAACAATAATTATTGAAGACAAAATTGACTGCATGTCATATTAGATAGTCTTCTGAGTCAATTTCAGTCCTAAACCTCTGTGTTGGCCTTAGTTCGATACAGCCTGTGGAGGGCTAGGAGTATATCTATGATCTAGGGGAGAGGAGCTAAGTATTGAAAGCACCATTGAAGTGTACTTTGTGGTCATTCCACTGGTTGTTCCACTTTTATTGGTCATTATGTCTTGTTGTTCTAGTTTCTCAGGGATGTCTTAGCTCACATCAAGAAAGGAGGCAGACTGGACTGCCCCGAGAACTGTCCTCCTGAGGTTTATGGGATCATGAAGACCTGCTGGTATGAAAGACCAGAGGACAGACCAACATTCAAAGAGCTGTTAGAGGAGTTGAAAGCCCTTCCTCCATCAGCTTGCCAACCCTGAGAGATTAACACACATCAGTTAATTGCAATATGCCCTTGTCAAAATTAATTTGATTGAATTTATTTACAGTGCACTGTGTAATGTATACACAAGATGATTGACGTCCATAATTTCATATTGGTAACGGACTGAGCTCCATATATAGTTGGACTGTCCCAATTGGGTACCAGGAATGCCGAGAAGGGTAACACGTGGTCTAGCACATGTACATGCAGAGATATACTTTGTACTTTGGTCCCACATAATCCCAGAGAAACTTCTGATCTTACATAAATGTTGTGTCTGTAACAATAGCCCAAATTTGGGTTTTTGGTAACTCCCCAAATTTGACTTTTTATGCATACCGAAGAGTTGCGTGTTTACTGTTAATTTTCAAAACAGTTAGATAAAATTACAGTGAAACAGTAAATAGTTGAGGACTGTTAAAACAGAATTTAACGACATACTTCAGAACATGTTAGTCTGGTACTCATGGCACAGGTTTACATTTACGATATTCCACGCCATTTCCCTCCAAAGCCGCCTTTTCTGAAGATTGGAAAGGAAATTAACAGAGGAGCGTACGGTAGGGGTAACAATGAAAAAAATCGAAGGTGGCCGATTTCGTTCAAACTTGAATCGAAGATGTCATTTAGCTAGCTCTATCTAACTGTGCCTTTTGTTTTCAATTTCGTTCAGTTTACGCTGAGTTATGGCTCAAAAACTGCCATTTTCGCGGTTAATTTTCGGTTATTGTTCTAGCACAGATCAGCTACGAAAGTGACTCCTCTCGAAACTTGTCCATTACGAGAATAGTTTGATATCTACTAAATGTTGATAGGAATAGCCTGAAAGGAAGTGATCTGTTGGAGTAGCTGTTCACTTTCTGCACCTTCGTCGCCAACCGTTCATATATCCAACGCCACTGCAACCGATTGTGAGCACCGATGGAGATGCTCCTAACACAGGAAGATGCCTCCCATATCAAGCTACCCATGAACTTAATACAAGAATCTGGAGGCATTTTAAACCACTTGAACAGCAGGCATATTTTTATGAGAAATGTGCACAGTATCGGATTATTATTATTTATTATTATTATTAATAACTTTACAGTCACATGTGGAATTAGTGAGCTACGAATGAGAACGGAAAATAATGGTGATTTGTAAAGTGACTGAAGGACTAACACTAACCTGTAGTGTAGCCTTGAATAATGGTACATAAAGGGTATTAGCTAAGTATATAATTGAGATTGGTGATTGGTGGAAAAGAGCGTGAAATTAAAATGTATGATGTGTGCTTCAGGTAATTACATGAAACAAAGGTGGTTGGTGACCAAACAGGCATGAAATTATAATGTATGATGTGAGCTCTCATAAATACAAGAAATCAAGTGTGGAATGAGAAATCATGTGAAATATTAAATCACTGGACTAAAGACAATATTCAAACTGAATTTTACTGTACTCTATAAATTAAGTGATATTGACGAAACTAAAATCTTAAGAGATGACATTTGGAACATGGACATAAGAAGTGATAGGTACACGGATTGGCTGGGTCAAAATTTACGGTGAAGTGTTGCCAAAAAATATTGTAGATAAATTTTTTGATTGATAACAAGGGTAGTGATAGATCAATAGTTGGGAGAGCATTCCATAAGCGGACAATTCTGTTGTAATAAAAATGACGTGATTTGGTATACTTTCGATAGTTGTACATTAGTTTGCCTCCATAAGCTGACCGAGTTGTGGATGTAGAAAAGGATATATGTTGAAGGATTTGATGATGATCAGTAGGTGATTTTAGGCAATTAACGAGAAAAAGGATATCTTGTATTTCGTACCAGTACATTAAAGGTAATAATTGTAGTAGATGGAGTCTTTGCTTGTAATCAAGAATATCATATTGTGAAGAATTACTACTTAGGATGAATTTAGTGGCTCTGCGTTGCACTTTCTCGATTGATTCTATGTCTTTTATCAGATTAGGTCTCCACAATTGTGAGCAGTAAGATATTTTCGATCTTACTAAACATATATACAGTGCTTTTCTTACATGCACCGATGAGTCACCTGCGATTGACCTTTTGATTAGGTTGAGGGTACAGTATGCTTTAGAGCATATATCTTTGTAGTGTGCATCCCATGATAGGTCATAGGAAGTGATGATTCCTAGATCTTTGTGGTGTAAGGTTGGTAAGAGTTCGTGGTTGTGCATATGGTAAGATGGAGCACTTGTTCTTCTAAGACTGAATCGTATGCAGGCACATTTAGAGATATTAAGATTCAGTTTCCACTGTTGGCACCACATGAGAGTTGCATCAATGTCTGTCTGTAAGTGTGATACTGAGAATTTGGAGATTGATTGAATGAGCTTAGTGTCGTCTGCAAATAGGTAGATGGAGGAGCTGGTTATTGAATTTGGAAGATCATTAATGTAGATTAGGAATAAAAGGGGACCTAGAATGCTGCCCTGAGGAACCCCAGAGAGAACTGGGAGATGATTAGAACATGCTCCATCCACTTCTACGTAGTGAGTACGGTAGCTCAAGTAATTTTTAAACCATAACCAAAGGGGTCCGGTTATTCCAATCATCCATAACTTGAACAATAGTTCATCATGGGGAACGGTGTCAAATGCTTTCCTAAAGTCTAGGTAAATTACATCCACAAAATGTCCATTTTCAATTGAGTTAAAAATATCGGAGTAGGTCTGTAAAAGCTGTTTGAGGCATGAACGATTCTTCATAAATCCATATTGATCATGGGAGATAAATAAGCTGGCAAATGGGATTATTTTCTGGTAAATTATAGATTCAAGTAGCTTAGATATGATTGTGAGGAGCGAGATAGGGCGATAGTTATAAACCTTACTAGGATCTCCACATTTTGGTACTGGTCTGATCTTGTGAATTTTCCAATCATCGGGAATTGAACAGGATTGAATGCTTTGTTGAAATAATGTGGTGATAGGTAGAGTGAGGGTAGAAGATAATGATTTTAGAATAACAGCACTAATATTGTCATGTCCAGGGGCTTTAGTGGGGTCAAGGTTGTTTAGTGCTTCACTGACATCATTGGGGCTAATTTGAATTGTGTTGAGCTGTTGGGTGGGTTGAGGAAGGTTGTCTGTGTGTGGGAGGACATAGTCACTCTTAGTGAAGACAGAATGAAAGTAATTGTTAAAAGCTTGAGCTTTGTCGATGGGGGTGGAGTATGCGGAGGATTCATCGGTGATCACTAGTGGGATGCTTTTATTTGTAGGACCTTTGAGATGTTGAATAAGCTTATTGGGTTGTGAGAAATAGGATGCGATTAGATTAGATTCATAGTGAGCCTTAGCGGTTGACATCAGCTGTTGCAGATTACTCTGTAAAGTGTCTAATTTGTGTTGCCTGTGTTGAGTGGGATTCTGTTTGACTTTGCGTTTAACGGAGTGAATCTGATTTAGTTGATGTTTGATTTCTGGTGTAAACCATTTTGGAGAAGAGTTTTGTGAAGTGGATTTGAGAGGGATATGTTTATTGCAGGCTAGATGTATAACAGTTGACAATTTGATCCAAGAGGAATTGGTGCTGTGCAATGGGAGTTTAATGTCTGCATTAAGTATGTGGTTTTGTATCCCTTCAAAGTTGGCTTGAGAATAGTTGTATACTAGACGCTTGGTACATCTGGTGTAATGAGACCTCGATTTAGGGGCTATAATTACGAATGAGATAGGATGGTGATCAGATGGGGATTGATTCTGTTTGCTGATTACAATGTTGAAGATTTTGTCCGGTTGGTTTGTGATTACAATGTCAAGGATGTTACCATGAATATGGGTTGGTTCTGTGATTAGCTGCATTAAATTTAGCTGAAACATAGCATCGCACAATAGTGAGTGGGAGGATGAATGTGCTGTCAGTAGTTTCCAGTCAATATCAGGTGAGTTTAGGTCACCTACAACGATAGTCTGTATATCTGGTGGGAGCTGATGGAGAACGTTAATTATTTCTGTATAATGTGAGTCGGGAGAAGAAGGGGGTGAGTAAACACAGCATATAAATATTGTATGGACCAATTCGAGCTTGATAATTAGGATTTCCGCTGAGGATGAGATATAATGAACACTAGACGGAATTCTTTCGGTTATTGCTATGAGAATACCTCCACCATGGGAGTTCCTATCCCTTCGAAATATTGAATACCCTGTTGGTAAGATTTCTTTATTGTGGATGCGATCATCAAGCCAGGTTTCTGTTACTGCAAAGATATCAAAAGATCTACTATATATTAGAGTTTGAAAATAGTTCATTTTGTTTTTGAGACTACGTGCATTCCATTGCCCTGAGTATAGGTTCTGTGACGACAGTCAATTGGAGGTAGAAGAAATTGATTGGGGAACAGCATTAGGGGTTGCTGGAGTATCATGAGAGATTGGGTTGTTGCCTGGAGTGGTATACTTGATAAATTCGTCATTAACGATTTGGCCATAAAGGGAGCTGTTTAAGTAGAGCTTGTTGCTTTTTATTCTTATTTGTCTGCCGGTATGACCAGCATTAATTAGGGCTCTTCTTTCTTTCAACAAGATCGACTCAGTTCGTCGTTCAGCAATAGACATGTGTGGCTTTATGGAAATGCCTTCCAGTGCTGAAACTTTACTCCTGTTAGATAAGATGACGTTCACATCATATGAGCGAGCAAATTTGACAAGCACAGGGCGGTTTTTAGAGGCAGAGAATTTGCCAAGTCTGACACAATCGGCGATGGACGATTCAGACACCTGCGGCGATACTTTGTGGAAAATTTGACTGCAATTTTCATAATCGTTCGCGATTCTCTTCTGTCTAGGTGTACCTTCAGGTGATTCTTTCACTCCGTAAACGACTATAGTGAATTTTTTATCAATATTAGGTGATCGGTTTGAGCTGCTTGCTTTGTTGGGGGGAATTTGACTAGGTTTCAAGTTGGCAGCTTCAGGCTCGGACTCAGTTTCCGTTGGAGAGGTACCCGATAATTGGCGGCAAATATCGTCAACTTTCTTCGTTAAAGAGGCTACTTCCGCTTTGAGGGATGCTATTTCAACACTGTTTTGCATTAGTTTGCATTGAGGGCAAAGGAAGGGCTCGTTAGAGCTTGATACGACTTTAAACTGGGCAGCGGATAGTCCGCCACACCGACGGTGTATCCAGGACTTACACGTACCGTCACAGAATACGGCATCCTCGCCTGGCGTATTGTTAGATGACTCTGTAATTACTTCCTCGCAGATAGTGCAAAGCGTGGGCGAGTTGCTGGTCTTGCAAGAACTTTTACCTTTGACCTTCGTCTTTTTCCCTCTGTCCGCCATTTTCGCGTTGCTAGGTCCACCTGGTTGCGACATAGGAGAGGATTAAACCTATAATAAAGAGAGTTATCTTTAGAGTCATTTTGAATCACTCTGTAGGGTGTAGCGATACATGCATTGTGATATTATAGATCAAGGAATGCTCAAACAAAGCGAATCACAATTATATCGCTCGACCCGGCGACATTTTAACAGGTTGCGCAATGAACCGGTAGACGTGCAAGTTCAGTGTTAAATTCAAAATAGTATATTTTTTTCGGAATTGGAGAACATGTCGAGGTATTGGCTTCAATTTTTATACTTAATTAATATCATGGCGCATACTCTTGTTGTGCTATGTGTACTGTCTTTTGGCTATTGGACGGATTGAGAGTAACCCAGGACGTTCCAGAAAAGAGAAATACTGGCAGCCGAGGGGCTCGAACCCACGTTGTCTGGCTGAAGCTGCCATAAACACAGAGCCACTAAGCCATCACAGCAACCAGCCAACATTTGTATTAACCTCATAAAGTATTGTGCAATGAAAATAGCTAATTTCAGACGCATCTACAATCATTTGGAACTTGGCATTTTACTGCCATAAATGGCCCTTTCAAAAGTGGTAAGGCTTTACAAGCCATATATACTGGTTCCTACGGCCCTGCGTGCATGTGCACATGTGTGTGTGTGTGTATGTGTGTGTATGTGTGTGTATGTGTGTGTGTGTGTGTGTGTGTGTGTGTGTGTGTGTGTGTGTGTGTGTGTGTGTGTGTGTGTGTGTGTGTGTGTGTGTGTGTGTGTGTGTGTACTGTACAGTCATATAATGTAAGATGTATGCATGCATATTAGCATGTCAATTACCAGCTCCTCCATACCCAATCCACAGAGATGTTGCTGCAAGGAACATCCTGTTATCAGCAGACAATGTTGCAAAAGTGTCTAATTTTTATCTAACTCGTCCAAGGGACTTTGATCACATGGGCTTCAACCTGCCCATCAAATGGACACCCCCAGAGGCTATAGAGTCAGGGGTATGTGTTAGGACCAGTAGTATGCATGTTTGTGGCATTGCTTTGTTTTGATGTGAAGGGCCTAATAGATAGAGTTTAAGTATTTTACAATCAATGACTGTTGGATGAAGACTAACAGATTGAACCTTACCTAATGCAATTCATTTTCTATTCTCTAATCTCCCTTAGGAATTCTCCAACAAGTCTGATGTTTGGAGTTTTGGTATATTGCTATGGGAGGTGTACTCCTTTGGACGTGTTCCCTATCCTCGTGTGGTGAGTTTAACATTTCGCAGTATACAGCTTTGTCAGAGTAAGGAACATCCAGCCTATTTGAACAATGAGTTCATTTATTTTACAAACTCTATCAGATGATATATAGAATGTAGATTTTGCTTCAATCCACTCACCAAGCCATACATACATATTATGCTGGTTTTTCCACCTTGAAAATGACCTTATCTGCCCTGGCATCCTTACATATTTGGTGGAAATACATAATAATTAGTTTTTATAATCCATGCAGAAATGTTTTACGACATGTAATTGTTATACTTTACAATGTCCTGCTATTGATAATCGTGTAGACTATACTGAGATTAGACAAAAAGTCAAGAAAATTGACTGCATGTACATAGTTCCCGATTTCAGCTTCATCCTGTGTTGGTCTCAGTGCGATGTGGCATGTGAAGGTCTTTTACTAGGAGTATCTATATATGATCTAAGATGGAGTAGAGAAGCATTGAAAGTACCATTGAAGTGTACTTTGTGGTCATTTCACTGGTTGTTCCACTTCTATTGGTCATTCTGTCTTGTTCTACCTTGAAGTATCTCAGTGACGTCTTAGCTCACATCAAGAAAGGAAACAGAATGGACATCCCTCAGAACTGTCCTCCTGAGGTTTATGAGATCATGAAGACCTGCTGGTATGAGAGATCTGAGGAAAGACCAACATTCAAAGAGCTGTTAGAGCAGTTGAAAGCCCTTCCACCATCAGCTGTCCAAACTGGCTTCCAGGGGCAGAGTAGGGCAACAAGTGGTCCAACACATGGATATGCAGAGATAATATAATAATATTGATTGATTGATTGATTGATTGATATAACTACCGAAATATTTGCCATAAACCGTGAGAAACAAGAAAGAAATGAGAAACAGCGATAAAGTTTATTATGATTTTCAGTACAATAATAAATTTATACAACCGTTGTCATAACAATTGAGAAAATGGCGGTCCACATAAGTTTAAGTTAACTCTCGATTGTATGTGGGTGTGTATTAAGTCCACAGATAGTAGTTCGACTAGGATCTGTGTAAATATTGTGTATATGCATATCCTGTTAGTATTTGGCTTTTGATCATGCATTCAAGAGCTTATCTCTTGCTGAATAAGGATCTTGCGCAATCTAAAAAGGAACCTTTAAAGGTGAGTACGTCTGAGCTCTCAGCCGGTACATTTTGAACATGTCTCAACTATAGACGTAGTGACTACAAAACGTTCTTATTGCAGGGGATAAAAGCTTGTCCTGTGGACGAAGATAACTTGTTTCAATGGGAATTGTCCATCTCGGGTTTATCCGACACCCCGTGGGAGGGAGGAGTGTTTGGACTGTCCTTGGTATTCGACAACAGCCACAACACGCGACCCCCGAATGTCTGGTTTACTACTGTGCCATTTCACCCTAATGGTGAGAGAAGACGACTGTTAAATGATATTATTACTGCAAAATATATGGGGATTAGGGTTCCTTTCGCAATGTGATTAATATGTGTGTGGGAGGGGATTGATTGTGCAATCCCTTGTAGGAGGAGGGACAGTTCAACATCTCCCATACCTCCAGTTCATCCCGTACATCTCTCCCATACCTCCAGTTCATCCCGTACATCTCTCCCATACCTCCAGTTCATCCTGTACATCTCTCCCATACCTACAGTTCATCCTGTACATCTCTCCCATACCTCCAGTTCATCCCGTACATCTCTCCCATACCTCCAGTTCATCCCATACATCTCTCCCATACCTCCAGTTCATCCCGTACATCTCTCCCATACCTCCAGTTCATCCCATACATCTCTTCCATACCTCCAGTTCATCCCGTACATCTCTCCCATACCTCCAGTTCATCCCATACATCTCTCCCATACCTCCAGTTCATCCCGTACATCTCTCCCATACCTCCAGTTCATCCCATACATCTCTCCCATACCTCCAGTTCATCCCGTACATCTCTCCCATACCTCCAGTTCATCCCGTACATCTCTTCCATACTGCCAGTTCATCCCGTACATCTCTCCCATACCTCCAGTTCATCCCGTACATCTCTCCCATACCTCCAGTTCATCCTGTATACATTTCACAACAGCATAAAAAAATGGTCCCAAGAAGCGGGTCAAGGCGACGCGAGACTAAATCGCGATCGCGATCGGCTATGTTTAAACTATTATGACGTAATGAACCCATAGAGTATTATATATTATGATGAGAATCACCAATCATTGGTCAATTGCAAATCAAGGAATAAAGGTGAGTTATAAAAATGAAACCAAGACCAAAGCCTAGGACACTGCAGGATGTTATGAACCCTTTCCACCAAACCATAATGTCATATACAAAATCTATTCTCATTATAATAATATTATATATATATATAATTATATAATAATATATGTATATAATATTGAATAATTACAAAGCTGAAGTATAGTCAAGAGTGCTTAATATAATAATACAACTGCTATTTGTGAATGGAGTTTCATACAGATGAAACTTCAAGGAAACAACTGAAACCTGGAGTATTACTGTGTGCTTGTGGTTTCTCAAGTTTCATGTCAGGTTTCAAGGAGGGTGAAACTTGCCTTTTGCCCCTGTCTGGTACTCATGGCACAGGTTTACATTTACGATGTTTCCCTTCATTTTCCTCCAAAGCCGCCTTTTCTGAAGATTGGAAAGGAAATCAACAGAGGAGCGTACGGGACGGTCTACGAAGGAGAAATAAAGGGTCGCCCTGTGGCTGTTAAGAAGATACATGGCATACTCCAAGAAGCTTCTCACAACGAAGGGACGATGGATTTATTTGACAACTTCAAGAAAGAATGCTCGTTGTTGGAGAAGGCGGAACACGACCACGTGATCCAGTTTCACGGAGCATTCTACGACGAAGAGAGCCACGAACCGATATTGGTGATGGAGAGAATGCATGAGAATTTACTTGAGTATTTGTCAAGGAGTAAAAACCGGAAGGAGCGAATCAGCCTCTCGCGTCAGCTTCAAATCTGCTTGGAAATAGTTAAAGGCGTTCACTTCCTTCACTCCCTCGTTCCTCCAGTCATTCACCGCGATTTGAATGACAAGAATGTGATGCTCACCAAGGAGGGTCTAGTGAAGGTAGGAGATCTCGGTCAATCTCGTCTGAAAGACGTCAACAAGGATTATTTCAGCACCGGTCAACCAGGAGCCGTACCGTTCATGCCTCCAGAGGCGCTACAAGATTCCGCACGCTACAACGAGAAGATCGACACGTTCTCCGTTGGAGTTCTAATGCTGGAGGTAGCTACACAGCAAAGCCCACAGGTGAGTTTGGTGGGCATTGGTACCACGTCTGAATTGAAGAGGAGAGAGGCGGACCTTTCCAAACTGGCGGAGGACCATCCGTTGAAGCCATTAATTTTGAACTGCCTGAAAGATAATCCGAAGGAAAGACCAGACATGGGAACGTTAATGGAGAAACTTCAGACACTCATTGCAGTAAGTGGGTGCAATATTTGTGCCTCGTGCATGTAGAATTCATCACATTCACCACACTACTGTAACAGTCGCTATATGATCCATTCGTCATCGAATTTTAAGATTATTTTTGTTTTATAATTCCAATTTATAGGATCCAAAATGGCATAAAACACATCCTGACTACATTGAAGTTGTCTGGATCCCAGAAAGTGGGGTTATTGGGTCACCTGTACAAAGGCAGGCAGAACAGGCAAACATCAAGCTGATGGTGGGAAAATCCATTCGAAATTCGATGGATGAAAAATTTCGCTATTTTAACGAAGACCTTTTCGAAAGCTGTATAAACCCACTGAATATAATGCCGTAAGTTTGCAGGACCAAGTTGATGGGTTGTGGGTGGGTGAGTGTGGGTGTGGGTATGTACACATACATGTATGTGTGTAGTTGATGTTGTTTACACAGATGTACATAGGAAATTGTTTAATACGTATCAAATAATTGTGTAATTATATTAATGTACCTGAGTGTCATTATAGGATGGTCATTTGAAATTATTAATATATACATGTGTATTTTGAGGATTCTGTTTGTGGTTATCCTTGGTTACAGGTGGTTTCATGGGAAGATTTCAAGAGAAGAAGCAGAACGGAGATTGAATTCAAAACAAAATGGATTATATCTTGTCAGAGAGAGTGCTAGATACCCTGGGGACTATTGCCTTAGTGTGTGGTTAGTAATTTGTATGTGACTGTGTGTGTGTGTGTGTGTGTGTGTGTGTGTGTGTGTGTGTGTGTGTGTGTGTGTGTGTGTGTTGTTGTTGTTGTTGTTGTAATTGTTATTATACACATTATGGCTGTAGCCTTGGGAACAGAATCGATCACTATCTCATAAAGTTCAAGAACAACATGTACACAATTGATGGCAAGAAAAAGTTTGCTACTTTGGCTGAGTTGATAGAGTATTACTACGAAGGTAAGATTAAATTGCATGTGCCTCTATTGAGTGACGGAGAGCAAGACGATCAACAGAAAGGTTCCCGCGGTTCCGTTGAATCGTGCGTGCCTCTAGTGAGTGACGGAGAGCAAGACAATCGACAGAAAGGTACCCAGGGTTCTGTTGAATCGTGCGTGCCTCTAGTGAGTGACGGAGAGCAAGACTATATTCAAATTGTCAGTGCAGCGAGAATGGATGTTTTGAAAAGATGTGAGTGAATTTAATCTTACTTTATTGAAAATTTTATAGACAACAGTAAAGACCCTCATTGTCGGATAATATATACATCATAAAACTAAGTTTATTGTAAGATATATAATACGAAATTGGCAACAAGTATAATTATATAATTTAACAGAAACAAGTTGGAGTTAAATACTAGTGGGGCTGCCACCCCCGCATTCGAATTACTTGGGTGTCTACTTTAGGTTTGAAGAACCTTTGCTGAATTTATGTATGTATTTTGCTTGATGAAGCCATTGCACTTGAATTTTAACCCAACTTTGAATTTTTCTTGGTGTTTCAAAATTGGCCATTTTTGCACAATGTAAATTTACTGTTGTGGTTACGTGTAGGAACACTTGCTACAGGAATACACTCATATTCATCACTTGTTATGAAAACATGCAATAAATGTTAAGTGAATTAAATAATTGAAACTAATTTAAAATTATTATGGTGTTGATTTAAAATCAATTGAGAATATGGTACTTTTAATTTAACCAATAATCTTAATTTATAATTATTATCTATGATAGCATAGTGTTTAATATTAATTTTATTGGATCCATTTTATTTAATCTTGTTGTGTGTCAGCTATATGGAACATTCCAAGAGATGAGTTGAAGTTGGTCAATAAAAACAGATCTGGGAAGAATACAGGTAATTAAGCACATAAAACTCAATGTGTACGAGACATGTATGTATCTGATTGTTTTTGGTTCATGTTAGATTTTTATGTTGGTGAATACAAAGGAGAAAAAGTGGAAGTGAAATCTCACAAAGCAGATGCAGTGCAAAAAGGCTTATCAGAAGCCATTGTCATGGCAAAATTGAGCCACCCCAACCTGGTGAAGTTAATTGGAGTCATAATGGACCGGGGACCGATGTACATCATCACAGAGTTCATGGAGAACGGATCCCTGCTCGAGTACCTTTTGTACAGAGATAGATCCGTCATTCAAAAATCACATCAAATTGGGTTTGCTCAAGATGTTTGCAGTGGAATGGCTTATCTTGAGCAGAGAGATCTAGTTCACAGGTTTGTTGTGTGGATTTTTAAGTGTGTCTGATATGATGTTGTTGTGTTTACCCTATTTATGTGTATATTCATTGTGTATGTATGTTAGTACATGCTTGTGTGTGTGCATGTATGTTTGTGTAGGTGTGGGTGTACTTGCATGCATGCATGACATATTATACAGACTGCAGCCCAACGTGACCTGTCTGTTTTAGAAATCTTGCAGCAAGGAACATTCTATTGTCAGCAGACAATGTTGCAAAAGTGTCTAATTTTTTCTTCACTCAAAAACCGATGTCCACTGATAATGATTGCATGTGGCCCACCAGATGGACAGCACCAGAGGTGTTAGTGAGCAAGGTGCATGTACTTCATGTGAATTCAGTGATAGTAGACTATGTATAGCTCCAAGTTATCCAAGAATGTTGGGATATTGAATTCTGGTGTATAATTAGTACTTTCAAGAATGAAATATTTGTGGATTAAATCCAACTGCAAATTCCACAATTGGCAATTACCACCATGCAAAGGTTACTATAGAGCACATACAAAGTTCATGCTAATCATGTGCATGCATATAATTGATTTAAAAATTGAAATATGAATACCATGTAGTGTGCAATTAAGACTAGAAGTCAGGAAACCATAGTAATTTCCCCAAGTGTGTAAACATGTTTTTTACGCTTGAATGCTCATGATGGTCACCTCTGAAGTACCTCATCTACTGTACAATTATTGAAATTGTACATTGCAGATGACTCAAGTGAGGCCTACTTTAATAGTAAGGCTATCTCATTGTAATTAAAGCACATAATTTTCAGAATGTCATAATTTAAAATAAATTTAATATACTTTGTTATGTATTGTATATTTATTTATCAAAGTAATACAAAATATATAAGGCCACTACGAGTACAAAATGGTGCAAGCTTTAAGTTAAATCAATCAACAGTTGATGTTTGATGGTAATTGCACATCATGCACACGTGGTGGTACATGCAATTCACCAAATCCACCAAAAATAGTGACTATTTCCACCAGTGTTTTTACAGTGCATGCATTATTTAGAGGGCTGCATCCAACAAATGTGATGTGTGGAGCTTTGGCGTGTTCTTGTGGGAGGTTTTTTCATATGGAAAGCGTGTTTATCAAAGTAAAGTGAGTTGTGCTCAATAATAATATTATATACACAATCAATTTTATTAACCAAGACCAGTTACTAGATCTATAGACATATTCAATTTGAATATAACAAATGATTACTATAGGTTTCACCACTATACGGGCCTGAATCATAATAGATTATGGCTTTTGGTTTCATTCTTAGAGCATTGTAGACGTTGTGAAATTTGTTTCATCAGGAGGCAGACTGGACTGCCCCGAGAACTGTCCTCCTGAGGTTTATGAGATCATGAAGACCTGCTGGTATGAGAGACCCGGGGACAGACCAACATTCAAAGAGCTCTCAGAGAAATTAAAAACCCTTCCGCGCACGGTTTATCATTTAACCACCACAGTTTGATGTATAATCCTCTGAGGACAGACCAACATACCTTCCAAGAACTCTTAACAATCTTGAAAGCCCTTCATTCATCAGTGTATCAAATTGAGTGTTTGATCTTAAATTTTGCATGGATTACAGTAATTGCTGTCTGTGTGGTGCATTCTGATTCAGTGTGGTTTGTTACTTATTATTTTTACTTTACAGTGCACAACCAAAATTATTATTATGGGTGTCGTTATTGCAATTAATGAAATGGTGGCTTACAGCAATATCCGATTCAGTGATCATGCAATGCTGACTCGTACGATTGACTGTATTGTAAAGTGTACATAATATTATGTCTATGTATAATTATTATTACGTAATATATATATAATATATATATATATATATATATATGTACTGTACTTTAATACATACCATGCAGCTGTCTAGTTGTACAACGGAACTGCTAGCCAACAGGCTCAGGCCTGCATGGCTGTATATATAATATTATAATAATATAACAATAATATTATTATTATACAAAACAGTACATACTGCCTGGTTGTTATAGCATGTCTTATACGTACGATACGGAGAATTACTCAATTGATAATTATCCAATACAACAACAGACATAGATAATACGTATGATGGTAAAACTTCATACGAACGTTAACGTTGTTATGGCAACGCATGTGGGACATGTCCATTAGCACTTTTATGGCTTCCGCGGTCGGCGAATTTTCGTTATGTTCAAGAGCTTCTATTTTTGTTTGAGAAGAAGAAAACGACACGAAACCTTTTGAAGACAACATTTTAGGACATAAACTTTGATTTTAGAGCTTTCTGTAGTAATTCGCTTTATAACTACGGAGAAAATCGGCACTAAAATAGGCTTATAAAAAGTAGTTTTTTGAGCGGGGGTTTGTTAAGATAACTCCAAATTACACCATATCTGGGTTTTAGATACACAAATGTAATATCTAAAAGTCTACCGAGGGGGATTTTGATACAACTAAGACTTAGTGAGATATTAACGAAAATATGGTAAATCGTAAAAACTTACCGTGAATTCTCGCTAATAACTCAAGAATGGAATAACGAATCAAAATCCCCCTCGGTGAAAAGTTGAATTGTTGTCGTTTCTCCGTACTAAAGTATTCAGATTGATCCTAGGTAGCCTGGATCAAAACCCCCCTCAACATTGCTGATTCCACTGATGTGATCCACTGCCGATGCCATTTATCACATGATTGTCATGTGACTAATTGGCTTACGTCATAATCTCGTCGATATCAAGTGTTAGTGTTAACGTCTTTGAGATTGTTTCGATACCTTTTTGGCCCAATTGATTGTTTATTTTGAACTTTTAATATTTATAATGATAGAATTGATAATAATTTTTCGATCGTTTTGAGAAGAAAGACAAATGGGAGCTAAAGCAAGGCACAGAAGACAATCGAGGTACGCACCGATATATGACGGAATTATGATCGTATACCTTCATTTTACCATCTTTTTGCACTTCTGATGCCTGAAATAACTGAAAATGCTCCATTACTAATCGTATCTTATTTCAATAGCTGCGCTCTATCTCCCAAATTGTCTGAAACGGAATACGCAGTCGAAAATAATTTCTATTTTTTATCTAAACCTCTTCAAAAGGGTTTAAATCAAAGAAAATAAGGATTAAAGTGGTGAAGAAACGCCGAACATATATTATCTTTGCTTCATATTTCCGAACTTCGATCGATTATCTTGCGTAATCACCCGACTAAATCACGAGATAGTCATGTGATAACGCTATCTCAGGCTGCACTAAGGCGTTAATAGCATTCTATTAACGCTTAGTGAGACAACTGGACATGTTCCACATGCGAATTGCGAAAATGGCGGCTTGCATAATTCTACACTGACTTGAACAACCCATGTCGATTGTATCATGGGTGCATAGCTATTTGTAGTTTACAGACAATATATTACTCTTGATCATGCATTCGAGAGCTTATCTTTTACTGAAAAAGGATCTTACACAGTCTGAAAAGGAGCCATTGAAGGTGAGCCTCCGCACAGCCAATACAGATTCCAGCTATAGACCGCTATCTACGTAGTGACTACAAAACATTCCTTATTGCAGGGGATAAAAGCTTCTCCTGTGGACGGTGATAACTTGTTTCAATGGGAAGCGTCCATCTCGGGTTTATCCGACACCCCGTGGGAGGGAGGAGTGTTTAGACTGTCCTTGGTGTTCGACAACAGCTACAACACGCGACCGCCAACTCTCTGGTTTACCACTGTACCGTTCCACCCTAATGGTGAGAGAAGACAATGGTTAAGCTACGTATGATATTGCTGCAAAATGTGTGTTGATTAGGGTTTCTTTCCCAAACGTGGGGGTAATTGATATGGTTGAGTTTCTGTACATCTCTCCCACACCTCCAGTTCATCCCGTACATCTCTCCCATACCTCCAGTTCATCCTGTACATCTCTCCCATACCTCCAGTTCATCCTGTACATCTCTCCCATACCTCCAGTTCATCCCGTACATCTCTCCCATACCTCCAGTTCATCCCGACTCTGGTGTCCCCTGCTGTGGTCTCCTACATTCATGGGACGAGCGGTGCAGTCTGCAGTCTCTCCTGTTGGCCCTCCAGTGCCTCCTCAGTGAACCAGAGATGGAGGATGGGTGTGTTCTCAATCCCGATGCTGCTCGGCTTGTATACGACTCCCCACACACCTACAGACAGATAGCACTGGATTGTGTTGTCACTAGTCTCAGAATAGATGGTGAGTACTGGAGGGAGGAAGGGAGAGAGTGAGGGGAGGGAGGGAGTGAGGAAGGGAGGAGTGAGGGGGAGAGGGAGGGAAGGAGAGAAGGAGACAGTGAGAAGTCTATGTTTGAGGCTGACCTCATTTGCCATGTTGCCCTGGGCTCCTACGACATCTAGTATATACAAAAGGAAAGGGAGGAAGAGGGAGGGAGAGTGAGAGAGAGAGAGAGTAATATATACTATGTACTAGTATACACACACACTAGTATGTATAATATGTTCTGGTATGTAATACTTGTATTCTGTACACATGATAATTGCTTTGTGTTGTTTTGTTTACTTTGTATATGTCCAGCGGGCATGCCTCCATTTCCTGGGGAGGAAGAGGATGGCACGAGAGAGCCCTCACCCACTTACAAGGGCCGACTGAGTGCTCTGTCCTCCCGGGGGAGATTATCTGCAAAGTCAACAGTAAAGCCCAAGACGATCTCCTTTGACGACTATCATGCCTTGTGGAAGGGGATTGCAACATCACAGCCTCTGCGGCCAAAGAGGAATCCGAGTTAGTTCTATTTCTTCGTGAATTCATGTTTTCCAAGCATGCCTAACAACTTTCACAGTACGTTTGCTTAGAAGGGCACACCAAATCTACTTTTAATCAGAGGTACATACTATCAGCACTGGTTGATATAGTGTATATAAGATATGTAGAATTCAAGTTTGACTGTATTTGTGAACAGATATACAGTCAAACTTGCTTAGTAAGTATCTTGAAGGACACGCCAAATCTGTACTTCTTATCAGAGGTACTTGCTATCAGTACTGGTTGACATGGTGTACATGAACTAGGGACTGAGTGCATTATACATATTAATTACAAGTACGACACTGTGGGGGACCTTGATTTCAGTACTTATTACAGAGGTGTCCTCAATTCAGAGGTCATTTCATATATTACAGTACTAGACTGGGACACAGAATGGTGTCCTTATTATAGAGGTTCTGCAATTCAGAGGTTTGTAATAGAGAGGTTCCACTGTACTATACAATATTCTGTGTATACTATTCAAGTATATTGTGCACTGTTGCATACTGATGTGACCACATGCTGGGTATGTATCAGTATGTACATACATTCATATAGTCTACTTGTGTATAGCGTTCTCTATACCGTGGTGTCGTTGATCCAAGACTTGTCCCTTTCAACAGTGATAGGCTTACTTGTGAAAGACCCTGCCCTCACTAAGGTTCACCTCGGAGCTGAGTCATCAGAGAGGCATAAGGAACTGGATAAGAAGTTGAACCAGTCAGTGGGGACATATGTACCCATACCTGTGTGTGTGTGTGTGTGTGTGTGTGTGTGTGTGTGTGTGTGTGTGTGTGTGTGTGTGTGTGTGTGTGTGTGTGTGTGTGTGTGTGTGTATGTATGTATGTGTTGTGTACAGTGTGTGTGTGTGTGCTTACATGTTCACTCATACATAGCTAACCAATCTCACTCCACCCTGTTAGATCTACGTACAACTTGTGTCGGTACACAAACCTTAACCTGTCACTGATGTGTACATACGTATGTCCGTCCATACAGACACCACATGTTGAAATATGGTAACTTCCAGCCTCCAAACCAGAAGGAGCCGATATTGATGGGGTCGGAGTTTAAAGACAGAAGAATGGCTGAATTGAGGGACATGTACAAAGCAGCCATTTCAATCCAACGTACGCATGTGTGCTTTACATTGGTAGATGTGCACACACAATATGCACGTGTCTATGTATGCATGTATACTGTAGATGTGCATGCACTGTACACATGTATATTTGTACATGTCTACTGTATGTGCTCACACACTGTACGTACGTATGTACATGCGTACATAAAGCTTGCCTATGTGAATTCTGTAGATACATATGCACAAACATCACCCTTTGCATTATGTGTACCTCCCTATGATACCTTGGTGTTGCTCATGTACATATGTACATACATAGTACTTGCATTACTCATGAGATAGCTGTGTTGGTATAATGTGTCTTCTGCTTCTGACACTTGTGTATGCATACGTAAACTGTGCTTGTTGTAAACAGTATGGTATATACACTAGTGCTGGGACGATTAATCAATTAATCAATCGATTTTCATTTCAAATCTGATTATCGTTAATAGTGCAAGTAAATCAATTAATCACAGGAAGTAATAAAGTGAGTAGACCAGGCAGCCACCCCTACCTTATCACCCAGAACCTTCACTCCATGTGTTCAGTATTGTACCTGGAATGTGAAAAGGACTCTATGGACTTCACTTCATGTCTATTGGATGACCACTCAGTCTAATAAAGTGGGGGTGGTTTCCGGCTACGCCCACTTAATTACTTCCGGTGATTAATCAATCACTCGGTTAATGTATTGAAAGTTGATTTGAAAATTACAGCCAATTCCCAGCCCTAATATACACCACACACCCGACAGCTCACTTCATGCTGAAGTGTTTGCCTCCCCCAGTGTGTGATCCCCACAATCATAAAGGTGTCCAACAGGGTGTGTTGGGGTCAGTAGTAGTAATGAGCACCGTAGAGTGATTAGACAACACTGTACATTCATACATAGATGCTTATTGTACATCATGTTTCTGAAACTGGTGTTTTTTTCACTATTTGTTCTACCAAACAGAACCTCCTGAGAAGACGACCACAGTGCCTCCTGTTCTGTATTCTGGCAATGATGATGGTGGTCTATCTATACAGACTGACAATATGGATGCCGACGTGCCTGTGTTAGATATTGATGCTCTTGTACATTGGACACACTCCCTTGATAAGGACACCATTGGAAACCCATAGTGTGCATGTGTGTACATGTGTGTGTGTGTGTGTGCATGCACACACAAGCTTGTATTGTAATATTACATATGTTTATTATTATACAGTTCCTATACTGTATTATGTATTCAAAATTATTATTACAATGTACTTTTGTTTGTATACCTGTGTATATTACATATACATACATATTATACAGCATTTAAACCTTAATTATATAAACACATACAAAACCCAGTACATTATCATAGGGTTCAGTAACTAGCCAAGGCAACAATCTGAACATAGGACATAATTAAATTATTACATGTATCCATTCAAAGACAAGTATTCTTAGTGTCTCCCTAGGGTAAGGGGACTTTATCGGAGCATTGTTCTGTGACAGGTTCAAATGGCTCCTCGAACTCCTCTTCACTCTCCTCACAAGACTCAGTCATAGCTTCCGTGTCGCTGATCTCGAAACAACCAATATAACCCAAATCAGCAGCAAAGCTGGCCTGGAACACAATAATCACTATCATCCCGAACCTGTAGCAAGTGGAGGGTCAGTACAACCAGCTCAAACCTGGTGTGGGTGGAAGTGCATATACACACAAGATAGGAACATGCGAGTGTACATCAGAGTCAAGCATTGACAATGATGTATGGTTAGAACTAATGTGGAAGTACACATGTCCATGAAATTTTGTACATCACAAATACATGTCTGTATGGACGGACATATGTACAACATCAATGACAAGTTAAGGTTTGTATACCGACACAAGAAGTAGGTAGATCCAACAGGGTGGAGTGAGATTGGATTAACTACGTATGAGTGAACATGCGCACACACACACACACACACACACACACACACACACACACACACACACACACACACACACACAAACACAAACACACACACACACAAACACACACAGGCTAGCTCTCTCACCATTCACATACAGCAATGTAGATTTGATTCTTGCCCCAGTGAGCAGCTGTTACTGCATTAAGGCTTCAATAATACATCTCAACACACAAACTATATGAGAAATATGTTACTCTAGCTGGGTTCAGCTGGCTACACAGCTCATCCGCACAATTTGTGACATGGGGTGAAATTCACCACAAACTACGGTAGGCTCAATAACTGAACCATCCCCATTCATGGCAATGTCTCCAGGTTTGTGTGAGGTGTCACTACATGTCTGGCATTTCAATACTTCCACCATAAGCGAGGATGTCATCACTATAATTCTATGCTGTGACAATAATTTTGTAAAACGGACTCTTGTACACACGCACACAACAAACACACCACACACACACACACACACACACACACACACACACACACACACACACACACACACAAACACACACACACACACAAACACGCACACAACACACACACACACACAAACACACACACACACACACACACATACACACACACACACACACAACACACACACACACACACACACACACACACACACACACACACACACACACAAACACACACAAACACACACACACACACGCACACACACACACACACACACACACACACACACACACACACACACACACACAAACACACACACACACACACAAACACGCACACAACACACACACACACACAAACACACACACACACACATACACACACACACACACACACACACACAAACAACACACACACACACACACACATACACACACACACACACACACACACACACACAAACAACACACACACACACACACACACACACACAGGGAAGGATACCAAGTATCACAAACACTCCAAGAGCTACGGTGCACAACACAGCACAGGTCTGCTTCAGGTAGACAGACCACTTCGGGGAATGTGGGTCCAGAGTGACATTCCATGCCATTATGACCATGTAGGCATCATACAAGAAGAAAAACACCACAGCAGCAGCTATGGGGATGGAAGGTGTGTGAAAGACATGTGGAAACAATTGTAGGGGTGGAGGTGTGTTGTATGTGAAGTATGTGTATCACCAGCTACAGGTGCAGATGTGTGTGTGTGTGTGTGTGTGTGTGTGTGTGTGTGTGTGTGTGTGTGCGTGTGCGCATGCGATTGTGTGTGTGTATGTGTGTGTGCGTGTGATCACGTGTGTGTCTGCATCTGTGCATGCGTATGTGTTTCTACAGTGCAACCTGTCTTGTGAGACCACTGCAATGTAACATAAAATATCTCAAATACACGTCCACATGTACCACATGTACCACATGGTGAGACTCACACGAATGAATTGTATTATTCTCTTTTTCGTTGACCACACCCACAACTGCCAACCCAAAAGAAGCAATACACCCTAAATACAAACAAGCCTTGTTTTTAGAGAACTTTCTGTCAGAGTTGTACACGGCAACAACTTCAAAAACCAACAAAAATGCCCCGACCACAATCCCCATCCTGAAGGGGTACTTTTCAGGGGCTTCAACAGCACAGTCGCTGATCATAGGCAGCCAGGCCGGTACGTGTCCCAACCCGACGGCTAGACCGTAGCAGAGAAATACTGTACCGAGTATGATGCCGTTCCCCAAGAGGATGATAGTCGATAGTCTTTCAAATGCTAAGACATCCATGGTGAAACGTGGATTGAGGATATCTGTACATAGAAGAAATGCATTACTACTATGATCAACTCACTACATCTAATCTGTAAATACATACGTACACAATACTTGCTTAGTATGTATGTAGTCTACCTTGATTATTGCACTCTTAGTTACACATTCCTGGTTAGTACACACTCCTGGTTAGCACACACTCCTGGTTAGTACACACTCCTGGTTAGTACGCACTCCTGGTTAGCACACACTCTTGGTTAGCACACACTCCTGGTTAGCACACACTCCTGGTTAGTACACACTCCTGGTTATCACACACTCCAGGGTAACATACACTTCTGGTTAGTACATACACACTCCTGGTTAAATACACTTCACTTGGTCGTCCCTAGCTCATGTACACTGCATTAACTACTACTGATAGCAAGCATCTTTGATTAGAAGTACAGATTACGTGGAACCATCAATGTATCGACCAAGCAAGTTGGACTATACTAACCAACAACCAACTTGAGCAATATTCACGCTAAAACAAAGGAAGTAAACAAATCTAGGGTCTATGATGTAACTAACTCCCGCTCACAAAAAACGGTTTGCTTTGGACTTTTCGGTTCCTTTTGAGAGAGTTCGTCTGTATACACGCCAGTTGGGTGCACTCACAAAACACAGTTCTTCCCCGAGCACGTTCTGCTTCAGAGATCTCCTCGACACACCGTATTTCTCCGTACTGCTACTCTCAATCGAAACCACATAACGTGACGCAGTATAAAGTTAAAGCCCACGCATCTGATTGGTCAAAGGTGTGGCAATGAATTTTTATGGCCGGTGTCATAGGCCAATATTATCCGAAATTTCCGTACCGGATATCGAAGGCGTCGACCATGATGTTATCGACCGAACCCTACGGCCCAAAACGGGCATGTAACGAGTGTGAGACGAAGGTAAGTTTTCCAACACAAGTCGCTTACTTTTCCGTTACGTCTGTATGATATAACATTGTATGTTTATACTAATTATTAATTAAATCATGCATATTATATCACTTCTATAGCTAATTAATTGTATAATGACTATTGTACCACTCTTATATCATTAATTCTATTATAGCTACTGTACACACAATATACTATATCACTCTCATGCACTAGCTATATTGACAGTAGGTGTGGAAGGCACATTTTGATATAGACGTACTACAGTAAAATTAATGATCACTGATCGATGTCAATAATAAATTATAAATAATAACAATTATTACACATTATAAATATCTATGGTAATATATTGGTATAATACAAAACACTTTTGTTAGTGTCTCCCTAGGGTAAGGGGACTTTATCGGAGCATTGTTCTGTGACGGGTTCAAATGATCCCTTGGACTCCTCTTCACTCTCCTCACAAGACCTCTCTGTCGATTTCTTGTTGCTGACCTCAACACAAGCAATGTAGTTCAGATCAGCAGCAAAGCTGACCTGGAACACTAGAATGACTATTGTTGCAATCCTGTGGATGAAGAGTGGGACGGTTAGAAATACCAGATAAGATCTGGCGTGGGTGGAATTATAATATTCTACTCAACAACAGTAGTGATACAGTATGACCTGTTTACAACAGTACTGTGTACAAGGACGGTCTCTTCACAACATGTATTGTGGGCACAGGTGTACTCACACACACAGTAATTGTATTGGTTGAAACAGTGAACTGGTTATAATGACAGGGAAAGCGAGGAACAAGGGGTGGTGTTGTGAAGAGGTCTGACTGTATACTAGTGTATGGGAGCACTACCAAGGGTGGTGTTGTAGAGAGGTCTGACTGTATACTAGTGTATGGGAGCACTACCAAGGGTGGTGTTGTAGAGAGGTCTGACTGTATACTAGTGTATGGGAGCACTACCAAGGGTGATATTGTAAAGAGGTCTGACTGTGCATAGGACAAGTATAGTAGGAAATCCGGGAAAATCTTGGAATTTTGCTCTAACTACATTTCAAGTTGCACACAACAAAAAAGATATGAAAACAAACCCCCTACAGTAGTAGGAAGTACCTGTGGCAATACACACACACACACACACACACACACACACACACACACACACACACACACACACACACACACACACACGCACACACACTCATCACATCAATCACACTCACCATTCACACAGAGCAAGGTACAGCTGATACTGTTCCACATTTGCAGCTGTTTCTAAATTAAAGTTGTAACGCCTGTGATAATATGCCACACACCAGCAAAACAGTGCTGTGTAAGTGCCGAAACAACTTGCATGCACTACGTATGTACAGTATGCACACACACACACACACACACACACACACACACACACACACACACACACACACACACACACACACACACACACACAAACACACACACACACACACACACACAAACACACACACAAACACAGACACACACACACACACACACACACACACACTGCGAGGATACGAATTACTACGATTGCTCCAAGAACCAGGGAACACAGAACAGCACAGACATGCTTCAGTAAGATTGAATACTTGGTTGTGTCTGGGTCCAGAGTGACTTTAAACGTCATTATCATTATGTACGCATAGTACAGGACAAAAAACACCACGGCTCCAGCTGCAGGGATGGAAGGTGTGGGTGAAGCATGTGTAACACACACTAGATGTAGAGATTGTGTGTGTGTGTGTGTGTGTGTGTGTGTGTGTGTGTGTGTGTGTGTGTGTGTGTGTGTAGTAAGACCTGTCTCAAGATATCTGGACTGCCACATCTTTGAGAGGCCATGTATCATTTAGTGCACAAAATATAACTGGTACACACAGTATGGTGGACACACACTGCACATGGTGGACACACTACACACGATGAACACACAGCACATGGTGAACACACACTGCATATGGTAAACACACTACACATGGTGGACACACTACACAAAGTGAACACACACTGCACATGGTGGACACACACTGCACATGGTGAACACACTGCATATGGTAAACACACTACACATGGTGGACACACTACACAAAGTGAACACACACTGCACATGGTGAACACACCACGTCCAGAGACTCACAAGTGTGAATAAAGTTGTCTTCTTTTTCGTTGACCACGCCCACAACCGCCAACCCAAGCGAAGCAATACACCCTAAAAACAAACATATCTTGTCTTTAGAGTACTTTCTGTCAGAGTTGTACACGGCAACGACTTCAAAACCCAACAAAAACGCCCCGACCACAATCCCCATCCTGAAGGGGTACTTTTCAGGGGCTTTAACAGCACAGTCGCTGATCATAGGCAGCCAGGCCGGTACGTGTCCCAACCCGACGGCTAGACCGTAGCAGAGCAGTATTGTACCGAATGTAACGACACTGCCAGCGATAATGATTGACGGAAGGCCTTCGACTGCTAAGACCTTCATGGCGAACAAGAGGCTACGGAGTGTCCAGTTCGCGTAGATCTAAAGAAATTGGAGAAATACGGCATATCACATTATACTGACACGGGGAAGACGCAAATATGTACAGCTACTATGATAGACGTGAACGTGGATTCACTATTGAACGTGAACAGTACCAACCTGCAAGGTCTCCTGATTCAGTTTCGGATCCGTTAACGCTCCGTATTTTCCCACATACGGAATTTAGACCGGTATCGACATTGGCTCGCCTACACAAACTTCATTGTTTTTAAAATTGCGATATGAAATCCATTTTTCCTGTTTAAAAACACTCATTTTTCCTCGTTTGAAGTTTTCTGCAAATCATTTACAAGTGCCTGCTGTCCCTTCAAGTTGCCAGCTTTGAGAGCTGGCAGTACAGGCCCTAGCACCTCTGTAATTCTTGTACTCACACCAGGTTGTCTACTGAGGACCATACTGGAGGGGAGAGGGTTAGACAACATTGTCAGTTATGCAGCCACAACATAATGTATACACAGTAAACATGCACACACACACATAGATGCATACATGCAACCATACACATGCACGCACACACATACAGATACACACACACACACACACCTGCAGAGAACAAAAGCTCCCCTGTTGGATGTGGACCACCTCCTCAACTCCTCCGGCTCAACACTGTCCAGTATCATCTCCGATAACCTCCCTACAAACGAGACAACATAGTTTATTGTTGCATGTACAGTAAGTAGAGTATATACATACATATATCTTTGAAATATTTACCTTTTCCAAACTCTCCTGTTTCCAACTGTTTACTTTCAATCATTATTATTCTCTTAATAACAAAATGCCCAACAGGATCCACTATAATGTGATCCTAAGAAGCAAATGTACATACATCAACAAAAGCAACAATTAATCAACAATAACACCAACAACAACAAAAATTAAACACTAAATTCAGTGTGTCAACATGCTCACTAACATTTTCTGAAAATTCCTCTTTTAACAGTACAATTATGTGAGACAGTAGATTGGAGACATCAGCTGAGTGAGAAGTTACAAAAAGTAAAGATGGTCAAATTCATGTACCAAAATACAAACACATGTATGCACACACACAGAGAGAGTCACACACAAATGCACAAGCACACACACACACACACAGACAGACACACACACACACACACACACACACACACACACACACACACAAACACACACACACACACACACACACACACACACACACACACACAAACACACACACACACACACACACACACACACACACACACACACACACACACCTTTACACTTGAAGATGATTTCAATAAGCAAATGACAGAGATGTTTGTCTCTAATCCATTCTTCCAGTTTGTCCTCAGCTAATCCAACTAAACCAGTTGAAACTGCTTCAATCAGTTCAGACTGCCTAACAGTGGCATCCTTCTTACTGTGGACATACAGGAAACAAACATAATAGTCACTTAGCAACAACAAAATGACAGACTCATCAACATTAAGTATGAGAAAAGTGATTACAAACAAACAATTAGGCGTGTAAAACAGGGAATGTACAGAATAAAAAAGTTGTTGATAAAAACATCTTCAAGATAAAGTGCTACTAAATACAAACCACTTCAAATTTTGAGGTTTGTGGTTATAATGTACATATAGTAAGCAAATCCTGATAAGAACAACTAACAAGAAGTCATGGTGTAGGTCCTCTATATGTAGTTCATTTCAATGATTTTTCACTGTATTTCATCAAATCCCTCACAGCCGAGGTGGGAATGAGGCTCACCTGTGGTTGTTGTTGTCTCCTGGTTCCAGTAGAGCACAAAATGACTTCTTAAAGTGTTCGGGTGAACGAGGACACAAGAGATAGAGGAGCAGACGACATCCGCTGGGATGGTAGGAGATTTCCTCCAATTCAGACAATATTTCCTGAAAATCAAGCAGAAAATCTGAAGATATCAAAGTGGACCTCTACAAATATGACAATAACAAACTTCCCATCACATGTGTGTATGTATGTAGGTATCTACTGTATATCACTGGACAGATATTTAGACATGATATACGTACGTATGTACCATATAAAGTCATGTTTAACTGGATGGCACCTGTCAGACTCAAAACACTGGTAACTCACATGTGCATTAGAAAGGAACACACAGAGTACACATGCACGCACGAACACACACACACACACACACACACACACACACACACACACACACACACACACAATTCACACTCAACATGTACACTCACACTGAGTAGGGTCTTCCGTACTAGCACCGTGTCATCAACTGTGTCAAAGCAAGCTAGTAGGACAAGGAATCCGTGTTCTTCCTGTTCAGAGGAGACAATTGATAACAGTGAAAATGAAAGAACAACAACTGAGATGAGTGACATGAACTCACAAAACATATTTTCTTTACAAATCCTTTGAAAGACTTGATTATAGCCTTCCTGTCCTAAAGGAAAGAAAGTCAACAGTTGGTTCACTCCTCAAAATGACAGCGAGTGTGGGTAGAATCCCACATGGCTGGTACAAGACTGTGGACTATACCATATCTCACACATTTGGAATCATGAAACTGAAAATACACACACACGCACACACACACACACACACAGACACAGACACAGACACACACACACACACACACACACACACACACACACACACACACACACACACGCACACACACACACACACACACACACACACACACACACACACACACACACACACCTTGGGAGTACCATGCCATACACAACACATAGTGGCTTTGGCTCCATCTTTTGTGTGTACAATCTCAACTAGCCTCTCTCTCACCGCTTCAATCATTTCCTGTGGAGTTGACATACACCCATACATACACATACATACGTACATACATACATACACATACATACATACTGACTATAATGAACTACAACACATAAACACACAAATTGAATGTACGTAGATTAGAATATACAAACTGGTACATACATACAAAACACAATCGTTAATGCGGCAAAATGTGATGGATTAATGAGTTTGGCAGATTAACTGGATATTCATTAGTACTTGTGTATAATATTGGTACAGGGACATTGTGGTGGATTAAAAGGTTTAGTAGATGAAGCAGTGGTGGATTAACATGTACGTATATACTGTACACACGTATGTACGTACATGCGTACTACCACACACAGTACATAAATGCACATGTGTATACATCCATACACACAGTTGATCTCTGACTTACTGTTCTTCCTTCCTCCTCTGCGTGTGTGAGGTATTCCAGCAGGACATGGTGTACAATGCTGTACTTGAAAGCCGGTCTGTAGGGAGTGGGTAGGGAGTGTGGATGCACTACATACATCATCATATCTGTCATATCTACATATACATACATACATTATTCACATTTATTATGGCCTCGCACACGTAGCATACACATTGTATTCCATGCTTCTTCATTTTTTTATATCTGTCATATCTACGTATATTATTATAGTAATCACGCTTAATATGGCCTCATATAGCACACACATTGTTTATCATGGTTCTTTATGTTATAATATGTTTACCCTTTAATTTGGTACATATGACATTGTACAATCACAATATACGAGTTACAGTGCTATGTAGTCACATCATACACTACATACACAGAACATACAGTATATAGTGTGTGTAGCATGTACTGTACTGTACATACAATACACAGTACATACAGTAAATACAGTGTGTGTAGTATGTACTGTATGTACCATACACAAAGCGTTCACAGTACATACACTACATGTCAAAAGCAAACCTCACCTGTCGACGAGAGCAAGGAGGTGAGTTTTAATGTATTTTAGAGTGGATTTCTTCTCGGCAGCGCTGGAAGTGGTCAGAACGTCAGACAGCGAGTGTAGATCTGGAGGCTGAAGGGATGAAGAAACTCACCATCCACTTTACTATGTGTACTGACTATGAGGGGTCCATTCACTCTTACATATTACATACATACTGTAAGTTTGTACCTTAAAATAGGCATACCGGCCACCATAGAACTCCAAGTGGAGAGCTGATCTCTGCTCAGAGGTGGCGTAGTCGTTGTACGCCGTCTCCAGCACTGCGGAGGCCTCGGTGTGTTTGACCAGTTTGCACACACTACCGTGAAAGGCCCTCATCACTGTGGACCGCTGAGAAGGGGTGCTGACAGGAGGAGGTGGGGACAATGGTGAGGGGTGGAGTATAGTTCACCAGTGTGAGGTGGGATGAAGGTGACCAGTGTGAGGTAGGGTTGATGGTGACCAGTGTGAGGTGGGATTGATGGTGACCAGTGTGAGGTGGGAATGATGGTGACCACTGTGAGGTGGGTTGATGGTGACCAGTGTGAGGTGGGATTGATGGTGACCAGTGTGAGGTGGGAATGATGGTGACCAGTGTGAGGTGGGGATGAAGGTGACCAGTGGAGGTAGGGTTGAAGGTGACCAGTGTGAGGTGGGGATGAAGGTGACCAGTGTGAGGTGGGGTTGACGGTGACCAGTGTGAGGTGGGGTTGACGGTGACCAGTGTGAGGTGGGGTTGACGGTGACCAGTGTGAGGCGGGGTTGACGGTGACTGGTGCATGTAGAATAATGGCATGTTGAGGCCATGTCTCCAAGCTCACCCATATTTTAGGATCTTCAATATTAAGTGTTTGGCATATTTCTGCTTCACAAGGTCCTTGATAGAATCTGAGGATAACATGAGGTCATGACAACAATACAATACTACATGAGGAGTACATGAGGACTACATGAGGAATACATGAGGAGTACATGAGGAGTACATGAGGAGTACATGAGGCGTACATGAGGAGTACATGAGGAGTACATGAGGAGTACATGAGGACCACATGAGGAGTACATGAGGAGTACATGAGGAGTACATGAGGACTACATGAGGAGTACATGAGGAGTACATGAGGAGTACATGAGGACTACATGAGGAGTACGTGAGGACTACATGAGGAGTACATGAGGAGTACATGAGGAGTACATGAGGAGTACATGAGGAGTACGTACATGAGGACTACATGAGAACTACACAAGGACTACATGAGGAGTACAGAGGTCAAAGTTGAGACAGTACCCATGGCAAAGACTGTGGAACGTGCACACCAGTAGTGAAGGGCAACACTGACTTATGTGTAAAATGTACATACACTGTCAGCTACAGCCTATTAGTGAAATACGTTCAGTGCACACAGAAAATAACAACATATAGCACAACTGGAACACTGTGTGTGCATTGCTAAAACCAGTCATACCTTTGATTTCACTGAAGAGTCTATCTCTTTGATCTGCGGTCCCATACTGTAGCATACACTGAACAACACGCACAGTGTCATGTTTGGATACCAGCTGCATGCAGTGGTGGAAGGAGCCATAAGAACAATAGGACAAGAATATACATATACATTCCTGTATTGTACAGACAACACACACACACACAGACACAGACACACAGACACACACACACACACACACACACACACACACACACACACACACACACACAGACACACACACACACACAGACACACACACACACACACACACACACACACACACACACACACACACACACACACACACACAGACACAGACACACAGACACACACACACACACACACACACACACACACACAGACACACACACACACACACACACACACACACAGACACACACACACACACACACACACACACACACACACACACACACACACACACACACACACACACACAGACACACACACACACACACACACACACACACACACACACACACACACACACACACACACACACACACACACACACACACACACACCTCTGCTACATGTCCTTGTGTTGCCTCCACTAGTTCAGTGATAATTTTACTTCTCTGGGATGTGTTGCAATCATGTCTGCAGCAAGGTGAAGACAGACATACCTATAACATGCACAAACACGAGTTGCCCTAGACACTCATCATTCACTTCCAGCAGGCTTATCGCAGTACCATTTGAAACATGACCGCGTACGACATACATACATACATACATACATGAGGATATACAGTCATGATGAGGAGCACCCATACGACCACACACAATCACTCACCCATGCCCACATGCATACTTAACCACACTCGCTTGTACTCGGCTCTGCCTACTCATACTTGGTCATGCCCACTCACACTCGGCCACGCCCATGCCCACACAAGGTCACACACCTCCTTAATGTTTCCCACTTTCCTTTGGACTTCTCAACAATGGGATAGTTCTCCTTTTGCCTTCTCCTCAACTGCCTCCTCTCCTTGGTGGTCAGTACCTTCTTCTCTACAAAAACCAAATACAAGACAACACAACATGCTACCAAAAGCTAAAATGCACAGGATGTGGCTGTACATGACAAAGATACGTACATCTGTACTGTACAATACAGATGTGGACAGTTACATACAACATGCATCTGCATATGCGCACACATGCACCACATACCACAAACACACGCACACACACATGCACGCATGCACCCACGCATGCACCCACGCAGCACACACACACGCACACACACACACACACATACACACACACACAGAGAGAGACTGGTTCAGATCAGCACGATCACCACAACACCACTGCTATTCTCAGCAGTAGTATAGTCTGAAGGTGTCCTAAGTTGCTAAGATCATCATTACCACATACATGTGATCATCATGTGATAGAATTTGTTATACAATATTTTTTGCATTCACTCACTCAAATACATGTACATGCACCCCCACCCCCACCCACCCCCACACACACTCCTGCCATGCAACCATAGACACTCTAAACTACGTAGTTTAGAGTGTCTATGATGCAACCTACAAGCATACGTACATACCTGCCAATGGTTTGTGTCTTCTGAAGAATTTACCCTCGAAAGTGGTCTTCTTGGAGCCTTCTTGTAGAGTTCCTTCTGATTCAGTGTCTGTTCTCTTCACATTGTTACTCTTCTTATAGATCCCTCTTGGTCCCTTCTTCTTCAAAAAGGGATTTTGTTTCCGTTTAAACCCAAACGAACTTCTTCCTTTATGCTTCGAACGGTCGACTGGTACAGATGGCTTAGTTGACTTCCTAAACTTTTTGGACTTAGGTCCTTTGGAAGAAGAGCTGGAATTCGAAGACCTGCAAGTAACGACTTTACCAGATAATACAGCACATGCTCAGCTCTAGTTACCAACAAAATATGATCATTACTAAGTCAAAGAACACAGTACACATGAGATAGAACAAACCTCTTCTTCGCAACACGTGGAGGCATATCAATGCTACCCGACGAACTGAATATTTCTATTTAGCGCTCACCTTCCAGACACTCGGTATGAATATTTTATTATTGTAAATGTTCGAAAGTAAACTGAAGCGTGTATCATAGTATCTGAAATTCTGTTATGTATATGTTTAACTGTTCCACATCATACCATGGGTCATATTATAACCATGTGCACATTAAAACACATGAAATTCAGCTGTTCCAAATGTCATCCAAAATTTGGCCGTAGCACCACCTTGAATAACAACGGTTAAAGAGCACACAAGGATATGGGAAGTGGTTCATAACTTAGTTCACATCCCCAGCTAGATGTGTCAAAATATTCAGGGCGACACGCCCCCTCTCCCACAAGCTATGAAAGATGGTGCTAAGTGTATTTTCTCCTATTCTCCTCCATACACTGACTGTGGTGCTATGGCCAAAATTTGGCCATAGCACCACCTTGAATAACAAGGGTTACAGAGCACACAGGGATACGGGAAGTGTTTCATAAATTAGTTCACATCCCCAGCTAGATGTGTCAAAATATTCAGGGTGACACGCCCCCTCTCCCACGAGCTATGCAAGATGGTGCTAAGTGTATTTTCTCCTATTCTCCTCCATACATTGATTGTGGTGCTATGGCCAAAATTTGGCCATAGCACCACCTTGAATAACAAGGGTTACAGAGCAAACAGGGATATGGGAAATGTTTCATAACTTAGTTCACATCCCCAGCTAGATGTGTCAAAATATTCAGGGTGACACGCCCCCTCTCCCACGAGCTATGCAAGATTCTCCTCCATACACTGACTGTGGTGCTATGGCCAAAATTTGGCCATAGCACCACCTTGAATAACTAGGGTTACAGAGCACACAAGGATACGGGAAGTGTTTCATAACTTAGTTCACATCCCCAGCTAGATGTGTCAAAATATTCAAGGTGACACGCCCCCTCTCCCACGAGCTATGAAAGATGGTGCTAAGTGTATTTTCTCCTATTCTCCTCCATACACTGACTGTGGTGCTATGGCCAAAATTTGGCCATAGCACCACCTTGAATAACAAGGGTTACAGAGCACACAAGGATACAGGAAGTGTTTCATAAATTAGTTCACATCCCCAGCTAGATGTGTCAAAATATTCAGGGTGACACGCCCCCTCTCCCACGAGCTATGCAAGATGGTGCTAAGTGCATTTTCTCCTATTCTCCTCCATACACTGACTGTGGTGCTATGGCCAAAATTTGGCCATAGCACCACCTTGAATAACAAGGGTTACAGAGCACACAAGGATACAGGAAGTGTTTCATAAATTAGTTCACATCCCCAGCTAGATGTGTCAAAATATTCAGGGTGACACGCCCCCTCTCCCACGAGCTATGAAAGATGGTGCTAAGTGTATTTTCTCCTATTCTCCTCCATACACTGACTGTGGTGCTATGGCCAAAATTTGGCCATAGCACCACCTTGAATAACAAGGGTTACAGAGCACACAGGGATATGGGAAATGTTTCATAACTTAGTTCACATCCCCAGCTAGATGTGTCAAAATATTCAGGGTGACACGCCCCCTCTCCCACGAGCTATGCAAGATTCTCCTCCATACACTGACTGTGGTGCTATGGCCAAAATTTGGCCATAGCACCACCTTGAATAACAAGGGTTACAGAGCACACAAGGATACGGGAAGTGTTTCATAAATTAGTTCACATCCCCAGCTAGATGTGTCAAAATATTCAGGGAGACACGCCCCCTCTCCCACGAGCTATGCAAGATGGTGCTAAGTGTATTTTCTCCTATTCTCCTCCATACACTGACTGTGGTGCTATGGCCAAAATTTGGCCATAGCACCACCTTGAATAACAAGGGTTACAGAGCACACAAGGATACAGGAAGTGTTTCATAAATTAGTTCACATCCCCAGCTAGATGTGTCAAAATATTCAGGGTGACACGCCCCCTCTCCCATGAGCTATGAAAGATGGTGCTAAGTGTATTTTCTCCTATTCTCCTCCATACACTGACTGTGGTGCTATGGCCAAAATTTGGCCATAGCACCACCTTGAATAACAAGGGTTACAGAGCACACAGGGATATGGGAAATGTTTCATAACTTAGTTCACATCCCCAGCTAGATGTGTCAAAATATTCAGGGTGACACGCCCCCTCTCCCACGAGCTATGCAAGATTCTCCTCCATACACTGACTGTGGTGCTATGGCCAAAATTTGGCCATAGCACCACCTTGAATAACAAGGGTTACAGAGCACACAAGGATACGGGAAGTGCTTAATAAATTAGTTCATATCCCCAGCTAAATGTGTCAAAATATTCAGGGTGACACGCCCCCTCTCCCACGAGCTATGCAAGATGGTGCTAAGTGTATTTTCTCCTATTCTCCTCCATACATTGATTGTGGTGCTATGGCCAAAATTTGGCCATAGCACCACCTTGAATAACAAGGGTTACAGAGCACACAGGGATATGGGAAATGTTTCGTAACATAGTTCGCATCCCCAGCTAGATGTGTCAAAATATTCAGGGTGACACGCCCCCTCTTCCACAAGCTATGCAAGATTCTCCTCCATACACTGACTGTGGTGCTATGGCCAAAATTTGGCCATAGCACCACCTTGAATAACAAGGGTTACAGAGCACACAAGGATACGGGAAGTGTTTCATAAATTAGTTCACATCCCCAGCTAGATGTGTCAAAATATTCAGGGTGACGCGCCCCCTCTCCTACAAGGTATGCAAGATGGTGCTAAGTGTATTTTCTCCTATTCTCCTCCATACATTGACGCTGTGGCCATAGCACCACCTTGAATAACAAGGATTATTAAGCACACAAGGATATGGGAAGTGTTTCATAACTTAGTTCACATCCCCAGCTAGATTAATCAAAAGTATCAGGGTGACACGCCCCCTCTCCCACGAGCTATGCAAGATGGTGCTAAGTGTATTTTCTCCTATTCTCCTCCATACACTGACTGTGGTGCTATGGCCAAAATTTAGCCACATAGCTAGTTTTGGTAAGAATATCAGGGTGAAATACCCCCTCTCCCACAAGCTACGTATATATATCCAAGGCTACATATCAATACAGTACACGTATATATATGTACCTCTAGCAACTATGTACGTACATACGTGCCATATTATACCTATGCGATAATGACTGATGAACCTTTATACAATAACATTACAGTAGTATACAATATACTGTAAAAATAATTCAATACAAAACTCGAGGTTCTTCATATGAGGTCCTCCTCTGTCATTCTAGTGCACAACGTCCTCAGTGGGGTAGTAGTCGGGCCACTCCGGGTGTATGGTGTAGTGTGAGCCCTTCATGTGGGTGGGCATGCCGAAGATGGATCCACGGTGGTAGACTTTGGGTGGGGGTTCCCTCACTGCTCTCTGGTGCCACACGACCCCTGGTCCCTGCTTCTCCACACCGGGCTGCCTCATGCTGTCCAGAGGAGTGGGAGCACTTGGTCTACGACTGAGTCTACTCCCGCTGCGAGCACTACTGGGTCGAGGGCTGTGCAGGAACAAGGGGAGGGGAAGGTAGTGCATGTGTGTAAGAGAGGGGGATTGTGTGAATGGTATGTGTGTGAAGGAGGGGAGAGAATTGTGATGGTAGTGTGTGTGTGGAGGGAGAATAGTGACAATAGTGTGTGTGTGTGTAAGAGAGGGGGATTGTGTGAATGGTATGTGTGTGAAGGATGGGAGAGAATTGTGATGATGGTGTGTGTGTGTGTGTGTGTGTGTGTGTGTGTGTGTGGAGGGAGAATAGTGACAATAGTGTGTGTGTGTGTGTGTGTGTGTGTGTATGTGTGTGTGTGTCTGTGGAGGGAGAGAATTGTGATGGTAGTGTGTGTGTGTGTGATGGTGAAGGGAAAATGTGATAATATAATATACAACTACTGATGAATATCCAGTTAATAGCCAAATTCGTTTATTCACCATATTTTTGGCAAACGAATTGCAGTGGATTAACTGAATATCCATTACTGATTGTGTATAATATTGTAATTGAGAAACTGTAGTGGATGAAGCACTGGTGTATGAAGGAGAATTCACTGTGAGCATGCCATTGGACATAGGGACACCATCCACACAACTCACAGTAGTCTCTGTTCTTGAGTTGGTGGACGGTTGTAGAACGTCTGTGCACCATCAGAGAAGGATCGAGATCTGTGAAGGGGGAGGGCTTCTCGGGATGGAGGGCGGTTCCTTGTACCAATGGCACTCAACAACCTAGCCACCACTTCCCGCTCTGTAAGGAAGGGAGATGGGAGCCATTGCATACCTCACTGGGCCCAATAGCACCACATACATACCTCACTGGACCCAATAGCACCACACACATACCTCACTGGACCCAATAGCACCACACACATACGTACCTCACTGGACCCAATAGCACCACACACATACCTCACTGAACATAATAGCACCACACACACACATACCTCACTGGACCCAATAGCACCACACACATACCTCACTGGACATAATAACACCACACACATGTGAGCACTTTCTGCATGTACATATGCCTGTTCCACTGACATCCGTACAACATAAACGTACCTTCACTAGGAGCATCCTTCATCCACTTCTTCACTGACTGAGCAGCAACAGGTTGCATGCAACTCTCCATCGTCTACAGCAGAACACGTGAAGCCAGACCATACACATACATGGTCATAGACTACCCAAGTCTCTATATTGACATACATGTCAAGTGTACAATTATGATATACAGACATACAGGATGTATACCAGGTGAACTGCCCCCTTACAGGTGTGATACCCCTATGTATGTCACACTCATAATGTACTTAGCATCCAACTTCCTCCCATGGAAATCAAACACATATGTACATCCATCAAGTATTCTTAAAAGGGTGACTCTTAAGTATGATGTGGTATGGACTTGTTCAAATTCTCAAATTCTCAGTGTCTGAAATAAAACTCCAACACCTTTAAGACACCCAGCAGGTGCCACTAAGAATGTTTGGCAACAATCGTGTAAGAACTGAAGGAGGACTTTGTGAACAAATAAACAGACAAAGAATCCATGAGTTTTAGTATGATACGTAATACACACTGAACATCATGTGCGTACATGGGTGTATATGAGAAAATCATTAGGATATGTACATGTATGTACGTATGTATGACGGGCTTGTACGAATGACATGTGTCGCACACATGGTCCACTCACATCCTCTAGTTGAGCGTCTTCGGCACTTCTCAACATCTTCAACACTGTGTGCTGCTCTGTGGCAGGGATGGGAACACATTGTATGTGACAAACAAGTTCCACATGTTCAGAAACGCACATACACGCAGAGAACACTTGTTAATCCACTGCAAGTTGTTTTCCAAAAACAATAATAATTAGTGAGTTCGACAGATTAACTGGATATTCATTAGTACTTGTGGCAGATTAAAGGTATGGTGGATACAGTGGTGGTGGATTAACAAGAATTTGCTGCATGTTAGGTAGACACATGCAGTCATCCACTACATTCCAACATACGTATGTAGATGTACAACTACACTCCTCCTAAGGACATACAGTACTTACCGTCTGGTGAGGCGTTCTTCAGCCAAGTATCAAATGCACTGAGGGAATCCCCTTTTACAGTTCTGAATAAAATCTAGAATGGAAACAGGGACGATGGACATTAGCATCTGAGAGTGAGGATGTCGAAATTAGTGACTGTCAACTCAACACAAATTACACACTCAAAACATCATCACAGAACCAACGTGTCCAGTAACCACACATCACAGAACCAACACATCCACTAACCACACATCGCAGAACCAACACATCCACTAACCACACATCACAGAACCAACACATCCACTAACCACACATCACAGAACCAACACTTACACCAACCACACACCACACAACAAACGTGTCAAGTAACCACATACATCTCCACTGAGTTGCTGAGGCTGTGGCATTGGAGGCTTTGTCCTGGAAGCACCCATGGTGGGTGGCCTGCTGCCTTGTTGGGAGCCAGAGAGGTACTGGTTGTACTTGTGGAGGGCCTGACCGTACTCCTTACTGCTGGGCTGTGTGGGCGGGAACTTCAGCCTCGAGAGTGATGTCAGTATCTGATCGTTGGGGTCATCGGGAAAGTCTGAATGATGATGGAAAGCAAGATGGGACTAGATGATGATGGTGAAAGATTACAAGAGGATTTGTATAACCACATCAGTACAAATGTGCATTAATACATACATGCACAGTGTAGCTCATTGTTGATGCTACATCGTACCACATGAGCAATACAGGGTTACAACTAGGATAAAACTGGAGCAGTTGAAAATATAGTTTCCGAGAAAACTAGGAATTTAGTCAAGTACTGAATGTTCTAATGTGAGGGGAGTAATTGGTTATCAACACTTGTGGGGTGATAATAATAGGAGTAATAAAATGGGAGTTGCTATGACAATATTTTACACTCATTTCAACCACACACACACACACACGCACACACACACACACACACACACACACACACACACACACACACACACACACGAACACACACACACACACACACACGAACACACACACACACACACACACACACACACACACACACACGAACACACACACACACACACACACACACACACATGAACACACACACACACACACACACACACACACACCATCATCAAGATAATCGTCCTGAAAGGTCTTCTGTGAATCACTCAGGAGATGGCTTGTAGGTGCTCCTAACGTACGACTTGGTACCTTCCAGGTCATGAATTGCTACAGAGAAACACAAGTACATAACATCACAAGAACACAGCAACAAATATCACATAAAAACAAACAAAATTTAATGCTTATGTGCTAAAAGAGATAGTAGCTTGAATTCATATCATTGGGTATACTGAAATACATATGAAAGACCACTTTTACAACTACATAGAGAGTAGTTATATGTGCACAAGACACAGAAAAAATATCACAGCGATGAAGTACGCAAGGGTGCCTGTACAGCACTGTTCCCATGGTCTGTAAGGTTGTTCGATGGAGAGATTAGTTCCTTGCATGTACGCCGTGTGCACACCAGTGTAGTAGACCTGGCTGTGTTGCAGAAAACGGGATGACACTCACATGTGTCGGGTGTGGGTTGTTCCTTCTCGTTGGAGAGGTCGGTCTGGCAACAGGAGGAGGGACGACTGAGCCTCTGTAGTCTTTGGAGTAACTTGTCGAAAATCTTTCAGTCTTTTCTCCCTTTTTCACCTTCTTCTGGAAAACGGCGGGTTTCTTCGCTCGTGTGTGGGCATCTCGTATCTGTTGTGCAGACTGAACTCTCTGTTTATACTCCTTCTTCACTCTGTCTTCATCCATGACTGTCTGCTCGGGAGGAGTGGACAATCTGGCTTTGGCTGAGCTGATTCTGGGACGAGTCCCGGGTTTCTTATCCGGAGGCGATTCTTCACTCATCTTCCTGTAGGATTCCTTACCAAGTCATTGACAATAAACACGTCTTCGCCGCTTATACTGTAAGACAAAGACCCGAATGTAAACGTGTGTGTCTCCTCTAGTAACGGTTGTCAGGGTGGGGAAGTGTTGAGCAGAAGTACGCTGGTAGGACACGCCCCTTCTCCTTATGGAGATCTTTCAGCTTATGAATACGTTGAATGTGGCTGTTATTCACAGCTGAAGGCCGGGTCTACGAGAGTTTATTTGTGTGGCCCCTGCGTACTCAGACAAACGGAGGAGAATGGCGGCAGGAAAGGTGCATTCTTCAACGCATACATACCCCCCTCCTCAACAAAGAGAAAAGGTTTTGCACGAGAGAAGAAACACACCACATTCATCAAAGGTAAGAATTCTGTCAACGTCGTCAAGCACGAAGGGTTCCGTTTCAGAACCTCCTTTCTTTGCCTCTCCTTTTTGAAGGAGTTTCTTCAGTGGAAGAAGTCCGATGGTCTAACAAGAAGGCAGTCTGCTGAGTTGGACCTAGACATCACAGAGAGGTTCTACCACGACTATCTCCACGACAGAACAAGTGAGTTCGCTGCTGGAGGTGCGAATGTGATTTCTAATCCTCATCATTTCTCCTTCTTGCCCCTTGACCCTAGCTGGCGATGTTGGTGTGGACGTAATCACCAAGGCACAAACAGAGAAGCCTTCCTTCGATCCTTCCCACTACATTGCAGGAGCACTGCAGAACCAGGCACACGACCCAGGACGTACGTCTCAAGCTATACCACTGTATCGACATGTTGAAGATAGTATGATTTATGCATTAGTTGTACACATATGAGAGTTCATGTATTTTACAAAATATCGAGTATGTAGTATGTAGTACAGTGCATGTATCAAAGTACACATTGTCCCTTATACACAGTACACATTGTCCCTAATACACAGTACACACTGTCCCTTATACACAGTACACACTGTCCCTTATACACAGTACACACTGTCCCTTATACACAGTACACATTGCATAACATACACATACTACGTATGTACATTACACATCACAATTCAGATCATTGGACACGGATTTTCTCTCATTCCCTTCAGGTTACGTTCCCAAGGGCCTGGACCTCCATGGCATTGCCCGTGTGAAGTCGGCTCAGTATGACAGGGCCATGTCTCGGGCTCAGACACGTCAAGTACTCACGCAGTCAAGACAAGTGAGATCCCTGCAGCCCAAGCTGTGTGGTGTGTATGTATGTCATTGTGTGTGGCACACACACATAAACACACGTTAATGTACACACACACACACACACACACACACACACACACACACACACACACACACACACACACACACACACACACACACACACACACACACACACACACACACTCACACACACTAAATACATACATACATTTATACATGAATTCAAACCTGAAAAGGTACACTGGAAAGAATTATTCCATCCAGTCTCTTAATTGCATTTTTTTAATGTGCACTTGTTTACAGAAATTGATGTGTGCACACACACACACGCATGGGGGTATGGGTGTGTGTGTGGGTGTGTAGTGTGTGTGTGTGAGTTCATGATTATACATAACTTTGTACCTGCAGGGTACTAGCTCAGGTCAAAGGTCACGACGTTGGTCCAGTGGTGATCTTGCTTCTCCTATTGGACATACTAACATATTTGAAGAGGACGAGAGAAGTACGTTCTGGCAAACAATTAATTGAATAATTAATTAATTATTAATCATGCTGAATTTTTTTGATATCTCTTCTAGTGACCCGAATGGAGAGACAGAGACAAGCACACATGATGCAACCCAAACAACCTACTGTTGTTGTACAGAGTGGTGTACAACCACCAGCAAGAAGACCTCGTTCAGCACTGGCTAAGGTGTGTGTGTGTGTGTGTGTGTGTGTGTGTGTGCGTGCACACGTATACATCCGTACATATAGGTGTGCACGTATTTTATACACAAAATTAATATAAGAAGTTATTAATTCTTCCCGTCCATACCTAATACCTATGATTGTACAGAAATGGGTTTAAACTGTATGCTCTGTGGGCCCTTGTAGGAACTCGATACATCTCTCAATCCTGAAATAATACCAGCTGTTGAGGATTGGTTGCAATCAGCTAACCCTAAAGGTATGTAAGTATATTGTAGACACACACACACACACACACACACACACACACACACACACACACACACACACACACACACACCACTTATACTTATCTTCTGTGTTTCAGAACGCGAAGTAGCTTCACGGATGTTAAGGGCAATAAGCAGACAAGGTGATAGAGAACCACCAATGGACCGACCTCCACAGCGGCCATCCTCTGCCAAGAGCAGGGATCCAGCATCTATTGCAGCCAACCGGTCCACCAGCAAGGAAAGAGTAAATTCGGCTAGTGTCTCCAAGAACCGGAAGGAGGTCCATCAAGTGCATGATATGTTCGAAAAAATGGCCAAGTAAGTTAGCAGTTAGTAGTAGTAAGTGTCAGCTTACAGAAGTAACACATGCACACACATGCACACACACACACGCACACACACACACACACACACACACACACACACACACACACACACACACACACACACACACACACACACACACACACACACACACACACACACACACACACACACACACACACACACACACACACACACACACACACACACACACACACACACACACACACACACACACACACACACACACACACACACACACACACACACACACACACACACACACACACACACACACACACACACACACACACACACACACACACACACACACACACACATACCTTGGGAGTACCATACCATACACAACACATAGTGGCTTTGGCTCCATCTTTTGTGTGCATAATCTCAACTAACCTCTCCCTCACCACTTCAATCATTTCCTGAAGTAATTCTTCTTCTTGTGTCTCACCTCCAGGAACCCTAATCCTAAGAAGTATCTTCCCAAACTCGAACCCAAGCAGAGCAGTGGTTATCCCTCAGGCTCAAAGAAATTGAGGAGGTCCAACTCCGAGACCACTGCCAAGGGGTCCATGTTCAACATGTCTCAACGACAGATGCCATCCCATTTCACCATAGCTCCTGACTGGCCTTCAGAAGCCACCAATAAATATTAAAATAGGCAGTGTAACCTGGAAATGGTGGAATTTATTTCACACGTACCCCTATAAGACTGTTGGTAGATAGTGATTATTTAAGAAATAATATAATATTTGTATATGTAATTCCAGAGGAATTAATGTTTTGTTTTGATGTGCCCTCACGAAGTATTGTGTTTGCTGTATATACTATAGGTATCTATGTATATACGTACTTCCGCAATGATCATATTCAGTGTTATATTAATTTTCAGAAAAAAATAATTATTTTATCAAATTAATTGACGAATTATAATAATATGCATGTCATTATCTAAGCATATTAATACAATTCAATAAAAGTAATACAATTTAACAATGATGTTTTAATAAAATAGTACTCCTATATACATGTATATAGGCCTATATTCCTAAAACAAGTTGGGTTAATTGGATACAACATACTGTCATATGTACCACTACACCATTGCAATGAGGTATTTCCAAAATATTACAATAATATATTTCATTGACATAATATTATGCATCATAGCATCGCCATCCTAATATCAGCAGTACATTATTTATTTGTTAGTTATTTCATTTTTCAATGATATCAAATACTTCTTAAGTATAAATGTTCAGTATACAAACCTCACTATTGACTTATGTGCCTACGTACACTGTACCTATGTGGACTAATACTACCAGTTATACGACTGCTAGGGAGTTGTTCCAAGGTTGACGTTGTTGAGCTCCAACTCTGGATCAGTTGGCAGAGGAGGGTACAGGGTCCCGACAAAGAATGGAGGAAGACGCATGGGGGAGACCTCAATCGGCTTCAGGAACAGGAACAAGTCAAGATCTTCAATCTCCACATCATCTGTTACAGGAACACAGGGAACAGAAATGAAGGCATTCATGTGCAAATGTAATTTCAAGGAAAACACACACAAACACACACAAACACACACAAACACACACACGCACACACACACACACAACACACACACACACAACACACACACACGCACGCACACACACACACACAAACACACGCACGCACACGCAAACATACACAAACACACGCACACACGCACACACACACATACACACACGCACACACACACACACACACACACACACACACACACACACACACAACGCACACACATGCACACACACACACACGCACACACACACGTACTTGGAATTCCTCCAATATACAAGTGATCGTTGGTACTGACAGATACTCCAAGAGTAACCGTAGAATGGCACATGGTCCCTTCACAGAACACAATCCCCACCAACTCTTCATCAGGTGTAACAGTAAGGTTGCTCAGCAACCCACACCCACTAGAAGACTCCTCCTCCAACAACAACACACCCTCAGTACCACTACTGACTGCAGATAACTGAAATGAAAGAACATGTTCACGTGAACTATATCTCTCCCAAAATCTCAGTTCACATTGTTAGTTTTCATATTAACACAGTACTATTATATTGCCACTCTGTAAAGTAAATGTGCCTTATACTGAAAAATAAAAAATGTACCTCATTTTCTTCTTTTAGTATTTTGTATAATACACAGTAAATACTTCATTTTGAGTCATGAGGTACACTTACTGCTCCTGCTCGGTAACCAATGGCAACCTTGACTTTGAAGCTGCCGTCGTCCATTTTTTCTAAAATGGCTGCCAGAAGACCATCCTTTCTGATGGCTTTGAATGTGAAGGAGACCTCTCTACTTGCATTAGAAACAGCTAATATGGGAGAAAGGAGCACATATGAATGAGAAAAGAGCACACATTACCCTTTGATCTGCCCACATATCATACTGAATACACCCAGATATCCGGGCAAGTTCCCAAAGCCAACTTATGAATTGGGTCTGGGTACTGAAACTACACATAATCTCACACGCTCACCAATATAAGCTGCTCCATTGAAGTAGTATCCGGGAGTTGCATCATCAAAACATGGCTGCCCCGTGTGAAGGTTACTGTATTGGGAATATGAGCATGTGGTATGGTAATTGAAAGCAAGTGGAGGGATAGCTACCACTCACCTGTGAGGGACACCGGATATAGAAAAGTCTCCAAGGCAGCCAATGAAACTATCCAATGGTTCCTGAAGGAAACCAGAGAGGAATACAGTACGAGTGACCCAGTAGCCTATAATGACAAAACTTACACGCACGCACGCACGCACACACACACACACACAAACAAACAAAAAAACATACCCCCATTGCATTCTCCATAGCAGTGGCTTTACCAAATACCATTGGCCAGTTCGGATGGAAGTACTCTCTCCTCGCAACCATCACAGCTGGCATTCCATTGAAGGAACAAGTGAACACATCGTCCAATCCAGAACAAGATAACTCCTTCAAAATATAACAACACCAAAGAATATGGTACAATCATATAACATGCAATGTGTACATATAAATGCACAAAGGGAACTTTCATAATCTCACACTTTCGAGGTAACGAGTAATTTAAGCTCAAACCTCCTGGGCCACCATCACCTGCACATGAATTTCTTGGGTAGTCTCTTTCGAGCCTAAAGAACCTTTGTTGATGATATCATGTTTGCTGAAGCCCTTATCCTCGAAAATTTTAGCCCAATTTGTAATTTTCAGCATTAGAATTGGCAATCTTTTTCATGCAATACAAATCGTAATATACATAGTTTTTTCACTGCAATGTACACTCAGGGACACATAAAATACAGTGTAACCTCTATTAAAGGACATCATAGAAAACACCTCCCTACAAAGTACCCTTTCTAAGGCAGCAATAGTAGACTTCCCTATAGTACTAATACATTTTACCTCTGTAAAGTAGACAACCTCTCTACAGTGGACAAATTAGCTGGTCCCAATGTGTCCTTTATAAAGAGGTTTTGTCACTGAGTGCCACTCATCGTCAGTCGAAATGACCATAAGACGAGACCAAAATCAACACATCAGCCGAACTCACAACATTCACGTTTTCTGTAACACTACTTTTGAGGACCATTTCTTGTACATCACTCTTCCTCCTCACGGCCATCACCAGGTTGTGGTCAGCGTTCAGCACAACAGACACGATTTCATCATATTTAGATGTCAACGAGAAGATGTGACGATAGCCATCACTACTAGTGGTCTGATCGTGTCCACTGGTGATACTGGCAATTTCCCGATCATCGTAGAATGTGATGTTGAAGGTGATGACGAAGTTTCTGCAGACAACACAAAATAAACAAGCAATTTGAGTTGATAAGCTTGTGATGCTGCGACCCCCGTACTAAATTACTCAGGCACTCTATTGGATTTAGAAGAACCTTTGCCGAATATATGTCATTTAGTGAAGCCCTTGAGCTCAAATTCTAGCCTAATTCCTAATTCTCAGTGTTTTGAAAGTGGCCATCTGTCTTCGCGCAATATAATTTATACACAAATTCACTAGTTGTAAAGGTGCTGACATTAGAGGATAGCAGTAAGCCGAGCACACACACACACACACACACACACACACACACACACACACACACACACACACAGAGACACACACGCACACCACACACACACACACACACACACACACACACACACACACACACACTCACCTCTCAAGAAGAGGTATGATACTACTTGTTGTCAAGGAAGTGCTCCTCCGGAATCCCCCCAATGAGAAGGGAGCCATCTTGACGTCCTCAGCTGGGACACAGTAGTCCTCCACCACCTCAAGCAGCACAGGATAGGGTTCCTCTGGTCTATGTTTCTCCAGCACTGGACACTCGTAGAATGTAACACCTACGATGTCTGAAAGGCCTGGGAGTGTTTCGTTGCTTTGAGCCGGTTGCTGGGAGGATATTGTATTGGTGAAAGCATCGAACGGACTGGAGGGAATGAGAGAATTGATAAAGTGTAGATAGTTCAACAGTCTTAACTAACACAGTCACAAACACACATATGCACATACACATACACACACACACACACACACACACACACACACACACACACACACACACGCACACACACACGCACGCATATACACACGGACATGCGCACACACACACACACACACACACACACACACACACACACACACACAATGGCCTTTACTATAAAATCCACAAACATAGACTTAATTCCTCTACACTCCTTTAACTTGCATGTCATCAGCTCAATACCACTCACTTCTCTTGTACAATGAAGTCCTTAATACACCCACTGAAGTTGTCAGTCTGCACAGACGGGGACCCTCCAAGCGTCAGTCCACTGATCATGAAGCTCACATCTGATTGGTGGACCCTCCAGCCCTCCAGCCCGGCAACTTCCTGCTCCAGTTTGTTGTCAACAAATAATTTGAACACCGGCCTAGAGACAGAGAGATCGAAACAACAACACATCAATAATATAAGTAAACATGCCATCAAAACAACAACATTATTAATACAAGTAAACATGTCATCAAAACAACAACACATCAATAATATAAGTAAACATGCCATCAAAACAACAACACATTAATATTACAAGTTAACATACCATCAAAACAACAACAGATCAACAATATAAGTAAACATGCCATCAAAACAACAACACATCAATATTACAAGTAAACATGCCATCAAAACAACAACACATCAATAATACAAGTAAACATGCCATCAAAACAACAACACATCAATAATACAAGTAAACAACATGAGGAATTTTTCGGTGGTGTCACACAGTAAATTCGAAAATCACATTAACCAATGCAGAAAGGTATGAAATAATGGTAGAAAGCAATCCAAAACAACACAAAATACAAATAAACACCAATGCAATCTTAACTATAACACTTGCTAAAAGGACTAAACTAAAAGATAAACAAGCACATTGTAAACAACAAATACGTTCGCACTCACTCTCTGGATGTGAAGGAGACATAAATGAAGACGGAATGCCACTGGTTGGCTTCCACCACTGGAGCACTGGACGACATGGTAAATACCTCTCCGGAGTGGGTGAGGTTCACCTTCACAACTCTGTCCTCAAAGAACAGGAGAAGACCGCTAGTTTTACTCTGCAAAAGAACAGGAAGGGAAAGGGAATAACGTGACATCAAGAAGGTAGCGGAGGATGGGATAATGGACAAAGACTACAATCAGAATAATGTCAAAGAATCAAAGGATCAACTGGGACCCTGCTGAGTGTCACTTCTTATGGTTAACTTGGAATGGGACCATGCAAAGTGTTGCTATTGACAGTCAACTTAGAATGGGACCTGCTGAGTGTCACTTCTTACAGTTCACTTGGAATGGGACCATGTAAAGTGTTGCTATTGACAGTCAACTTAGAATGGGACCCTGATAAGTGTCACTTCTTACAGTTCACTTGGAATGGGACCATGTAAAGTGTTGCTATTGACAGTCAACTTAGAATGGGAACCTCCTAAGTACCACCCCACACAATTGAGACATGCTGCACTTCACAGCGGATATTTTACACACACAACCAAACGAACAGTCACTTTGCGAACAGCCTACTCACTTCAGCATGGAAGAGGACCCCACCCTGTGGCCTGTCTGTTCGGAACAACAGCGCATACGAGTCAACAAACATGGAAGGTCTGTACTCCTGAATGTCAATGAGTCCTTGGAGTCTGACGTCCTTGAAGGTGAGGTAGGATTGTCCGGTAAAACCCACTTCGTCCACGAAGGGCTGCGGTTGTATAAAAGGAGGGAAATTGGAAATGGGAATGCAGAGTGAGAATGGAAATGTGGTGTAAGATGGAAAATGTAAATTGATAAATAGGACAACAATAAAGGGTAACCATGGTGTGAAGTGGGAGCAGGGACGGGAATGGAAATGAAGATGAAGATTGGAATGGAAATGATCGATCAAGTGAATCTGATTGGAACAAGCACAAAAATTAACGGGGATTACATATAGAATTGGAATCCACATACACAGGTATCAGCAATAGAGAGATAGGGAATTTGAATTGGGACCTACACAAATATCATTGGGGACAGCCCAATTAAATCAGGTATCATTCACCACACAAGTTGAACAACCATCAGGTCTCACCTGCTTGATGAACGTACGCGACACGCCATGCTGATGGTCCGAGTTGATGTAGTACTCCCTGAAGGTGTTGATGGAGGTCACAAAGATGTCCTGGCTGTTGGTATCAGAGGGCTCCTTCAGACCGACAGAGATAGAACCCTTGAAGGAGGTCTTCACCTTGGGAACGTATGCCACTCTGAAGTAGGAATGAGAGAACGTTGACAGAGGAGAGTTAAGCAAGTGAATCTGACTGAGTGCAAGAAGAAACGTTGACAGCAGTGTATATGTGTGGTACACACACATACAAGAGTTGCAGGATACACACGTGGACATGTAACATACACACATGCACATGTAACATAATATACACATGCACATGTAACATACAAACATGCACATGCACATGTAACATACACACATACACATGTAACATACACACATGCACATGTAACATACAAACATGTACATGCACATGTAACATACAAACATGCACATGTAACATACAAACATGCACATGCACATGTAACATACACACATGCACATGCACATGCAACATACACACATACACATGCACATGTAACATACAAACATACACATGCACATGTAACATACAAACATACACATGCACATGCAACACTGTGTGCGCACTTGGTTAATGAGACGCGAACAACTCACTCTTCTCCATTCTTCTTCCTCAAATTGTCAGCAATGTCCTCCACATACCCTCCAAACCACACCTGGGTGTCCGTGGTCTCTCTAAAGTAGTTCTTCATTGTGAACGCAGTTGGGGAGAGATCCGGTGCAATAATGTTGATGAGATAACCAGAAGCGATCTTGTACTGTTGGACAACGAGCTGTAAATTCCTGAAATGATGATACAAGAGTTGCAGTGGAACCTCTCCAGTGAGTGTGTGTGTGTGTGTGTGTGTGTGTGTGTGTGTGTGTTATGTGCACATGTACATGCACACATGTGTGGCTGCAGCAAGATTGGAGTAGACAGCATAATGTGTAGGTATCTGTACACAGGTGTGGATGGGAGTGTGTATAATTGTCTTGGTGCACCTGTCCCATTTCATCTGCCAAAACTCACTGTCTGGTGAGATGGAAATGAAGCGTTCCGTTTTTCTTTTGAGAGAAGTCCACAATCTGTAGCATAACCACGCCGTTGGTCAAGCTGACTTCAAGAGACATCTGAAGGGAGTTGAAATAGCACACACAGTAAAGTCATGTTGATCTGCAGTAATTCATGTTGAAATCGTTGGCAGACAAAGGAACCTGGTGGATTATCGGCATCGGTATTATGTATGCGAATGAACTCGTGCTGGAAATGATGGATGATGAAAGGTTTGGTGAACACAGTGATGGCTGGGTTAGGAAAATTCACCAAACATATTCTATATTATCGTCAGTATGTCTAGTATACTCAGTTAGCAAACTCAGTATACTCAGTCAGTAAACTCAGTATATTCAGTCAGTAAACTCACCCCCTCTGAAGGTTCATATTATAGTCAGTATGCTTAGCATACTCAGTCAGCAACTCAGTATACTCAGTCAGCAAACTCAGTATACTCAGTCAGTAAATTCAGTATACTCAGTCAGTAAACTCACCCTCTCTGAAGGTTCATACATGAAGACTATCAGTCCATCAAGACTCCGAGCTGATATGGAGAAGACAAGTTCGGAGTTGCCCCCGCCTGTGGTCCTTATCAAGCGGTTGACTCCTCCCCCCAGCCTCTCCGTGTACAGGTAACCGGATCCATCAAATGAGAGCAGTTCAGACTCGGATATATCCTTGGTCACCAGCGTGTTTCTGAGACAAAATGTGAGAGAATCAAGATTACTACAAATGGACAGACAGAATGACAGACAGCAAGACAAACAGGTAGACAGACAAATGGGTAGGTACACAGGTAGACAGGTAGACAGACGAAGGCAGACATTCAGACAAACACACAGGCAAGAAGGTGGGCGGACAAACTGGTTGGCAGACAGATAGACAAACAGAGAAACAGAATGTCTGTTCCCTACCCTTTCTTTCTGTTATTGGTGTACAGCCAGAACTGCGTTGGCGAGCTGTCACGTATGTTCCAGACACTCCACTCCTTGCGATTGTACATTAGAAGGTTGATGTTCCCACTGTAGCTCTCATACCCATCAACACTATCATAAATCTACAACAGAGAGAGAAATGTAGGGGGGGTGGAGGGAGGGTAGAGGGAGGGTAGAGAGAGGATGGAGTGAGGATGGAGGGAGGCGAGGGAGCCCCACACACAAACACTGTCACTAATTCCCCATCTTCTAACCTTCACATCTCCAGGCTGTCCTCCGATGTAATAAACAGTCCTTGGTGAGGGAATAAACAGGAGTTGTCCTTCTTGTTCACTTGTTGTTGACATCTTGGAAGCACCATTATCACCACCTCTACGTCTGACTAGCCTCAACTGATTGCCAATCCTGTGCATGCGGCACGACATCAGAATATTAATGACAACACAAAGGGGTATTCCCTTACACTACATCAAATTACCTCATGATTTGTACGTGGTTGGGAACTACATCCAGCAGCTGTCCCCTCGGGTGGTTCAGCATCCCTTCACCAGATGTCACACACTCCCTACCTCCCTCGCACATCTTCAGCTTGTAATGAAGGGTCAGCTGTTGTCGTGAAGCTGTCAAGGCAATAAACGTCTCCTATTCACCAAAACAAGAGATAAGGCTAATAAATATTTAATGTAATTCTATTATTGTTGTTGGCTTGTTTTTGCTGTTGTTGATGTTTCCAATGCAATATACACACATACCTCCTTCATCTCTCTGGTATAGTTGAGATCGTCCTTTTTCTGTGATAAAAGGGACACAGTTGATGCATTATCACAAGTGTATGAAGGGGAAAAAAATCGCGAGGACGAAATGTATGTATGCATAATATCTACCTGCATGCAAGCAAGCACACACACAGACACACAGACACATGGACACATGGACACACACACACACACACACACAAACACACACACACACGCACACACACAAACACACACACACACGCACACACACACACACACACACACCTACCCAGGCAGGTCCAGCATAAAACAACAGGGCACCTTGTGTAGAGAGTCCGTTTGGTACCAGATAAAGATCAATGACTTCAAACAAAACTGGAGTGCCGATCTCGGATTTGTCAGGAGGTTGCAGAGAGAGGTACGGCCGTGGGTCTCTATCAGAAGACTCGAAGATGGCCGGTGCATTCACCTTGAGAATGCGGACAGTGTGGAGGAATCATACATAAACCAACAACACCAGTAGTGGATAGAGTACACTCACATATGTATACGTAACATACAATACACTCACATATGTATATGTAACATACAGTACACTCACATATGTATATGTAACATACAGTACACTCACATATGTATATGTAACATACAGTACACTCACATATTATGTAGAAAATACAATATACTCACATATGTATAGTACGTAACATACAGTACACTCACATATGTAGAACATACAATATACTCATATTATATAGTACATACAGTGTGTAAACTGTACATTCATCACGGGGTGTACAGTCAGTATATACATGGCCTGTGCATACAGCAGAGTGTAGACTGAGTACAGTGTGTACACTGTACATTCATTACGGAGTGTACAGTCAGTATGCATAAAATAGCCAACAGATGTTTCGGCCGTACTTTTTGTAGCATGTTGTGGACACTGCTAAGACCGATTATGATGTCATCAATTTCACTGATGATGTCCTCGTTTGTGTCCATCAAGGCGTCAATAGCCCCATCAACTGCCATCATCGTCACATTCGTTTGGTCCACTTGTGATGGGAGGCTATCCACTGCAGAACAGACAACGGGATCAGAGTC
>OZ026560.1:4441758-4446758 GCA_964020155.1 Chondrilla cf. caribensis
ATGTACATACATGTATATTATAATACACATATACAGTACATCCATGTACACACGATAACCATGTACATACACGCACCTTGACATGGTTCATCAACAGACGATCGGTAATATCCATCAGCACAGACTTCACAGTGAGGACCAGCTGTTGCATTCTACATAGACACACAGCAATGGAGGTAATACATTAAATGAAATAACATAATCATTAAAAAAAACACTTGAAGAAAAAGAATAGAAGTTGAGTGGACTCTACAACCTGGTGGAGGACGTTAGCTGAGTCGTTCAACAACCTGGTGGAGTACATTAGCTGAGTCGTTCAACAACCTGGTGGAGGACGTTAGCTGAGTCGTTCAACAACCTGGTGGAGGACATTAGCCGAGTCGTTCCACAACCTGGTGGAGGACACTTGGTGGGTTTGTTTACACATGATCCAGTTACAACACTCATGAGAAATAAAGGTTTCTGGCCACACACACACAAACTACATAATGCAATTATGAGTTTGTGGAGCTTCAACATATTCCAAACATCCCACACAAGTAGGTCTTATCGGAGGTTACTATTGTGTGTGCCTCCATTCTGACAGAGTCCCCAGCGACCATTTCAACTGGAAGTCCAGGCATGTATGCAGCAACACTGACAGCATTCACATGAATACAACCACACTCATGTAGGTACCAACGCGGGGCTACATGAAAAGTTACAAGTACAACCACCCATGTAGGTAAAGGAACATGGGACTACATGAGAAGTTGCTTTAAAAGTTGGAAATTTTATCAATATCCTTCAGATATAGGGAATTACTACAAGTATCATTGTATCCTCCATCACAAATCCATAATCTCGTACTGCACTCACTGTACAATTGTTGCACACGCTCGTGCCTGCTTCTGGGTCAAAATGGCAGGTTGTAGCATGCCCATTGCACTTGCACTCTGCAGGGATAAAAAACAATAAGAATAAACATAAACATAAACAAGTCACATTACATTACATAGATAACAACACACTGCAACAATAAATTCTGCACGAATACACAAAATGATACACTATTACAGTGTTTCCCCCAGAAAAAAAATAAAGGGGGGGAGGGGGTCACTATGAATGTTTTAATGTATAATTATCAATATTGCTTTAACACTTAACACAATAATATTATAAATCTTTATTCTAACAACAAATTGTTGTCACAGAACAGAGAATAAAGGGGGGGGGAGCGCCCTGGTACCCCCCTTTGGGGGAAACCCTGCTATTGTGAGGTACAGACAGTCAAGAATGTTCAACCGTGACTACAATGATATTACAAAGATGACTTTCACTACAAATCTTCAACTACCCCTTCATCTTCAGTGATTACACGGAATGCTATATTCAACCCGACCGCTGTTCTATGCATAAGCATTGGGGAACATAGTATAATTCCCCGTGTGGAATATCACGATTGATGCGATTATTAACTGCCTTGCACGACACCCTGTATGCAGTTCTCTTCTGAGGTGAGCTGTACAAGAAGACAAACTCACCCTGACAAGTGGTGCCATTTCCACTGTCGAACGACATGAACTCTGCTCCTCCGTATCCCGGACAACAGCTGCTACAGTCGGTCCCACATGTGTGTCCCTCGCACTGACAGGTGTATCTCGATGTGACGGGGTCCTCAAGACATTGGGCGGCAAAACCATTACAGCCGCAAATGGCCCACACAGATAGATCACCAATGCTGATAAACCTCTGCAGGGCAGGAAGTAATTGATATTGCATTTAATTAAAAACAGGAAGTAATTATGATTCGACTATCAACATAAGTGAGTATATATGTACACATACAGTATACAGTGTATACATCAATACTTTCTCATCCAAAATACCATCTAAAATAGTAAACAAATGTTTACTGCTTTTAAAATATTGGAAATAAATAAAAGGACCACAATGTATAATCACATACACTGCAAACAAAATTGGTGAAATTGTAACAAGTAACAACAACAACAACAACAGCAAGACAACAAACAGTGTTTAGTCATAAAACAAGTGGACCAATCAGATCAAACATGTCAACATACAGTTGGAGACACTTTGATTTCAGGCGGTTCCACAAACTTGAAAAACAATCGGACATATCTGGCCTTCAGGAAAGCCTACAGGAGAACAAGGAGTGTGATCCGTGACATATCGTGATCAACCGTTGATTGGATGCTCCCAGTAAGCCAGACAGGTGATCCCAAACTATACGGTGAACCAGCTGCAAGTAGTGCTGACTTCTGAGGATGGAGGACTGGAGGTGGCCTCTGCATGGCTTCCACCGAAGTGGACCCCCAACCCCCTTCCACCGAAGTGGATCCCTAACCCCCTTCCACCGAAGTGGATCCCTAACCCCCACCCTATATGTGCCTACACCTATTTGCTCTCAACCTGAGTTGTTTGTTTGTTTGTTTTGTTTGTTTGCTTGGTTAGTTGGTTGTGGTGCATAATTCCACTGATTTTGTACATTATCAAGGACCAGGGTCCCTCAAACTCCAATGAGTAAATAACTGGGATGGGCACCTCAGTGGCTGTCTTCACAGAGAGCTTATAGCTACAGTTGAATCAACTCAGGTGAAATTGCTCAGCTCAGCTTTCAGAATGAGTTCGAATAAGCATGCTTGTCCGAATAATCCCATCAGAAAACAATGGTCTCTCATATAGCAAGGATCCCAAGGTGATGTTGTAAACAGGTTTGATGTACAGTAGAACCTCGTCAAGACAAACACTCTTAAGACAAAATTTCTGCTTAACACAAACTAATTTCCGAGCATCATTTTGTTTGCTGTAGTAGTGTGCATGTAGTAAGCAAATCCTGATAAGAAGAACATCCGATAACAAGAACTAATTTTGTGGGTCCCATGTAGAGTTTCCACTGTACCTATGATATGCATATCCCATAGTGTCCACAACACTAGTCAATTTAGTCAGCGTGAGCACATGATCATAACCTTATCAAAACAAAAACAGTCCCATAAGAGATGTTCCCAAACCCAATTCTCTGGGACTACTTTCCATATTTTCCTTAGGTGATATACAGCACCTGACTAACCATTAGAGCAGGATTCAGTGAATTACGAGCTCCTCCCATATATGGACTCATCAGCGGAATCTTGTAAGCCGTCTAATAGAGAAAAATGGTATCAACATGATTCGTACATGATTAACATGCATTGTAACAGACATGCATATGTATTAAATGAACAACTAAACACTCTACCATATACATACAGTAACCACAATGAATTAAAAATATGTATTCTTTCGGACTCTCTCTCTCTCTCTCACACACACACACACACACACACACACACACACACACACACACACACACACACACACACGCAAGAGCAAACCTTATCCGTCAGCCCTCCTGCATCCAGCAAATGTCTCGGCTGATCAGAACATATCGGAACACCATCCGCAACTGAACCCGGTGACCCTGCGAGGTTTCTGATGTAGTGCGTGTCGGGGGGACAGTTAGACGGGGAAGGGACGAAATACACCAGGGTTCGGTACACCTCTCCGTCTGCCGAGACCTGCACCTCCCAGGCCATGGGGTGCGAGGTGGGACCGGAGAGGACCCTGATCTCGCGGAGGTAGTACTGCTGGTCCAGGTCGATAGTGAACGTGATGTTCTCCCTCGAGGAATCCAGTCTCTGAGAGACCCAAGCGGAGTTCCTGGAATTGTCTATAGCCTTTTTAGGGACATACTTGTTATTGCAATTCTTACGATCGAAGATTTCTCCTTTACCGCAAGTTGACGAGGCTATCACAGTCCGTCTCTTCAAGCTCAGCTTACGGTGAGACGGGTACGATGGAACATGGACCCTTAATCCAGCTGCTGTATCCAATATACAGAAAGTCAGAATTGCTACGATCCCTGTGATCACCAAACCCTTCATCTTCTGATCTCCGCATAGACCAGAGAGGAACGGAGTAAAACGGAATTCCGTATAGGTCACGGTGGCCGGGTGGTCAGGTGACACGCGTACGATTTAGGCTTCGCGGGCTGGGATTGGTTTCCGCCCTTCCACTACAAAAAATCATGGGCTACTTCGACGTCACTGCCAGGCTTTGAAAAATCTTCGAATTCGCTGAAGTTAGTGCGTTAATCGAAAAATCGCTCGTAAAAAAAATGAAATGGTCAACCATGCACTTGGGACCGAACCCACTTCAGCTGCATACTGATTGCACCAAACACTTCCAGCTCAGGGACGAACTATTCGAGTTGGTTTGAGGGTTTGAAAATGCCCACTCAACACAAAACAGTAATTCCAATTAGTCGAAACATTGAAAGGGGCATAATGTGCCGCATTCTTGCTTGCAAGAGTTAAAGTCCCACATAAATACACATAACACATACTACAAGTTATGTTATACAAAAGTTGACATGCAATGAAAGTTATGTTTCATTTAAATACGTCTGAGTTTGATCTCTTGTGTGTATTGACATTAACATCCATTGGCATCTCTTTGATTGATCCCAAGCTAGTTCTAGACCTGAAGAAAATATTGAAATATGAGTGTCTGTACTGTAGTATATGTGTGTGTGTGTGTTTGTGTGTGTGTGTGTGTGTGTGTGTGTGTGTGTGTGTGTGTGTGTGTGTGTGTGTGTGTGTGTGTGTGTGTGTGTGTGTGTGTGTGTGTGTGTGTGTGTGTGTGTGTGTGTGTGTGTGTGCATGCACAAATACACATACGTACACAGACAAACCTGTTATGTGTCATATGGCTTCGTACTAAGTGTCCAGCTGCCAGTGCCGAGATTAGAGACAGTTCGCCTGCTAAAACAGTTCCGCAGACAATCCTCGCAAGCTTGGCTGCATTGAGCCCCGGATTTTCATCGTTGGATCCTTGAACACCCAACATCTGAGGAGAACAAAGGCAGACAGAAATTAAAAAAAAAAAGATTCCAACAATTACAATGAATACAACGATGCTGACTATGGTGTATCAAGAGAAATCAAAAAGTTCAA
>OZ026560.1:4456758-4499258 GCA_964020155.1 Chondrilla cf. caribensis
GGTTCACCTTCACAGTGGGTCCTTCAAAGGGCTGAAGCTCACAACAACCACCTTGTGCTGATGCTGCACATTCTCGTATGCCAGGTACAAGTAGCCACCCACATAACTGAAGTTGCCTGTGGGTGTGGGTGTGGTATAATAGTTCTTACTCCGTGCATGCGTTTGACATCAGAGCTATAATTGAATGGACAATATGGATGAACTGTATTTTAATTGTACTTTATTAACATTGATTCAATCCAGTAACTTCCTGGAGCCTACGTGTGTAGGTTTAAATTGCAAATATGTACGTTTTATGTGTTTGTGTGATCACTGTGACAGTTCCTTTATTGGAAGAAATACCTAGTAACCATACACCATCTGAGGGTCTCTCTCTGTGTGTGTACGCGCACGCGCATGTGTGTGTGTGTGTGTGTGTGTGTGTGTGTGTGTGTGTGCATGCGTGTATATGTGTGTGTGTGTGTGTGTGTGTGTGTGTGTGTGTGCATGTCCATAATGTACATACGTACATAGTAATAGAATAGCATAGTTTATTTATATCACACAGTACATGGGTGTACTGTACAATAGTATACAACATACAAGACCTACTATACAGACTCTGGGTAATGAATTCCTTCAAATTTACCCATGACATGTCACCTATCCAAGCAACCTTTTCCTTCCATACAAGACTATCTGTGTAGTATACAAACAGTTCTGTGTAGTATACAAGACTATCTGTGTAGTATACAAACAGTTCTGTGTAGTATACAAGACTATCTGTGTAGTATTCAAATAGTACTGTGTAGTATACAAGATTATCTGTGTAGTATACAAGCAGTATTGTATGATATACAAGATTACCTGTGTAGTATACAAACAGTACTGTATAGAATACAAGAATAACTGTGCAGTATGCAAGCAGTACTGTATAGTATGTACAAGACTACCTGTGGAGCATATAATATATACCAGTATTACTGTAGTGTAGATTATAGTATTTGCTTTACAGATACAATTTGCTGACTGCAGCCGTAGAAGTGATGATTGCGTCTCAAATATGGGAAGTGGTGAAACTCGTATTGAGTGTGAATCCAATTTCAAACGTATCATGTGACCTTTCTATTACATTATGATCGCAGCAATAGTTGTACAATACATGTGTACGTGTGTGTGTGTGTGTGTGTGTGTGTGTGTGTGTGTGTGTGTGTGTGTGTGTGTGCGCGTGTGCATGTGTGTGTGTGTGTACGTGTGTGTGTGTGTGTGTGTGTACGTGTGTGTGTGTGTGTGTGTGTGTGTGTGTGTGTGTGTGTGTGTGTGTGTGTGTGTGTGTAGAAGTGTAAGTACATACATACATACATACATATTTTGTTTGTGTGTAAGTAAGTTTATATTTCCATAAGAGTGTGTGTATGTGTGTACGCCATATGTACATGTGTGTGGGTGTCCAATATGTACTCGTGTACTTGTTCAACCTTGTGCAAAGTCTCAACACTTGAGTATGTGTGCCCAGTGAAGCGTTCTTCTGCATCCCTATTATGTCCAATTATCACGTCCATAAAAGTTTCCTCTCACAGGAGAGAAGCCTACAACACCATCCCTAGTACTCCCTGTGTGTGCGTTCATGCGTGTATGGACTGCAGTGTGCAGGTCCCATGGGTTGGATACCTCATTTGCGTACACTGGGGCTGACCTTGCAAGGTCTCCTACTGCTCTTTCATGAAGGGGCTGAGCTGCGTAGGTTGTGCAGCGGATCCTCGCGACATTTGGGGAGCTTGCTTCTTGTCCTTATTACAGAGGTTTCCTTAGTTTAGAATGCATTCAGTACACACTGTAGCCCTACACTGAGACACAGAATGTGTCCTTATTACAGAGGTTTCCTTAGTATAGAATGCATTCAGTACACACTGTAGCCCTACACTGAGACACAGAATGTGTCCTTACTACAGAGGTTTCCTTAGTATAGAATGCATTCAGTACACACTGTAGCCCTACACTGAGACACAGAATGTGTCCTTATTACAGAGGTTTCCTTAGTATAGAATGCATTCAGTACACACTGTAGCCCTACACTGAGACACAGAATGTGTCCTTATTACAGAGGTTTCCTTAGTATAGAATGCATTCAGTACACACTGTAGCCCTACACTGAGACACAGAATGTGTCCTTATTACAGAGGTTTCCTTAGTATAGAATGCATTCAGTACACACTGTAGCCCTACTCTGAGACACAAAATGTGTCCTTTTACAGAGAACTCCTCATTTCTTTGTAACAAGGGTCCGCCACATACCAGAATAGGTACGTGTCCAATGGATACGTATAAGGGTGTAAGAAGCCCTAAATGTGCCTCCACTTGGTTGCTATGTTACACATGATGTACATATTTGTAGTGAGTGTGTACATGCTTAGTGAGGTATATACGTACATAACTACCTACTTGTGTATGTGCAGGTGTTGGTATGGGGTTCCTGTTTTATGATTGATGATGTCAGGGAATTACATCATGTGGTATCTAGGACACCTGTACTGCTTCCATTGCTATCTGAAGTGGTTAGTTCCAGTTTGATTCAGATTTGAAACAGCTACGTACCTACCTACGTATTAGTCATTCATGCATAGATGTAATATTATACTTACATGGAATATAATATATATACGTACGTATATATATTATGTACAAATATACATACTAGCGCTTTACTATAGACACATTGTCCAACTTGCTCAGTAAGTACCATGAAGGGCATACCAAATCAGTATTTGCTATCAGAGGTACTACAGGAATCATGTGTATACTACATACATAACTGTGTGTTTGTTTTCTCTCTATATAGCGATTTCTCCAGGAAATGGGGACCTATGAATCCAGTGCCATGAGGAGACAAGGGTCTATACTTTCCATCTCTTCAATGCACTCAACAGCATCCTTCTCCTCCAACAAGGTATATATGTTGTTTCATTCGTGTGTGTGTGTGTGTGCCTCTCTCTCTCTGTGTGTATGTGTGTGTCCACAACTGATAGTGTATTTAGAGAATAATGTACAAAATGCATATCTGGCATTCCTGAGTATACTGTGCTGCTATATTTAGAATGCACCTTATGATATCATGTTTCAGTCACCTCATATACTGTATCGTTGTACTATTTCTAATGGCCACTGGCTACACACAACCTGGCATGTTCTGGTGTAGGTGAGACCATATATGGACTGTGTTTGAAGTGGGGAAGTTTGTAAGGTGATCCTAGTTCTTGCACAGGCACCAGATTGACTACTGTGGGTGGTGAATTAATGGTCTCATTACTAGAGTGGTTTGATTAATGAGGAGATTCTATTGATGAGGTGGTTCTATTACTAAGGTGGTCCTATTACTGAGGTGGTCCTATTACTAAGGTGGTCCTATTACTGAGGTGGTCCCATTACTAAGGTGGTGCTATTACTGAGGTGGTCCTATTACCGAGGTGGTCCTATTACTAAGGTGGTGCTATTACTGAGGTGGTGCTATTACTGAGGTGGTCCTATTACTAAGGTGGTCCTATTACCATGGTGATCATATTACCTAGGAGATCCTATTACTGAGGTGGTTCTAATGCTAAAGTGGTCCTATTACCATGGTGATCCTTTTTCTGAAGTGGTCCCATTACCATGGTGATCCTATTTCTGAAGTGGTTCTATTACTGAGGTACAGTGGAACCTCTACTAAAGGACTCTCCCAACAAAGGACACAATAGAAATTACCTCCCTACAAAGGACATGTTCTAAGGCACCAAAAGTAGATTTCCCTATAGTGCTGATACATTTCACCTCTGAACAGTGGACAACCTCTCTACAGTGAACAAATTAGCTGGTCCCAATGTGTCCTTTATAGAGGTTCCACTGTAGTCCTGTCCCTCAGGTTGTCATGTAGTCCACTGAAGTGGTCCTACCAGCTGCAGACTGCTGTCTGAGGTGATACTGTTATCAAAGTGGCAGTTTGTGTGAAGCCTGTTATTGTCTAATTGATTGTAGTGTCTATGCTCTGAAGTGATAATTACTGATGTATTGTTACTCTAATTATAGAAAGTAGACCTTCAAGAGAAAATGGCCGAACTGGAAACATTCCGAAATGTTCTATGTCGTCAGTTGGACATTTTGCAAACTTACTACGACCACTGCTCTCAGTCTCAAGGTTTGTGGGTGGGATGAGGAGAGTGAGGATTTGTGTGGGTAGGATAAGGAGAGAAAGTGATATTGTATATGTGGAGTCGATAAATAACCAGTAAGTACAATTTGCTCGATTTCACATGTGCGTATGTAATTATGTATTACTTCCTGTTCTTCAGTACTAGTATCATATTTCCTGTTCTTGGGTACTATAGACTATGATACTTCATCTCCCTCCCACTTCCTGCTCTCAAACAATACTATTGTACGTACTTCCTGTACCTTCCCACTTCCTGTTTTTAAGCACCACTATCGTACCTCCTGTACCTTCCCACTTCCTACTGTTTCACTTTTTACACTGCCACAAATTATCCTCTTCTATGTCCGTGTTGTCGTGCACTGTCGTCCACGTTTGTAGAAGTGAAGTCAACGTCGACAGAATCCATCAGGGATGAAGAAGATGGTGAGGAACAAGGGAAATCAGATGAGAATAGGGAAAGTGTTGACTCAGGTCTAGACTTCCCCAACAACACCCCCGTTGAGAGCATCATAGACCAACAGCCTCGCATGTGGATCGGCTCTGGTGACCAGACCCCTCCGCGAGGCAGCACCCTGCCCGCCAGTCACCGCCAGTCACCCGTGATCCCTCGTCACGAGGGACACAAGCGAACGGGGAGCGACCCCTTCGCCTTCCGCAACTTTGGACACCCGAAGGGCCACTTCCACAGACCTTCCTACGGAGGCTATAGCTCAACCCTGTCTCCTCCTCCCTCCATTGACTTCAAAACAGAGGCTGCGACGTTTAAGGCCACTACCATTGGGTTCCTCACCACCATCCAGCAAGTCACTGACCTGGTGGTGAAGAGAGAGGAGGTGTGGCAGAAGAAGTATGAGAAGGTGTGTGTGTGTGTGTGTGTGTGTGTGTGTGTGTGTGTGTGTGTGTGTGTGTGTGTGTACTTGTGGATTTGTGTGCATCTCTATGTTCAACTCTTAAAAGTGAAATTGATCTCGTGACCTCTTCCTCATTTATTGGGGGCTAATCACTTTTAGTTAGATCTTCAGAGGAACTAACCAAGTTTTAATCACATAATTACCATGGAAACCTACTTTGTGCACTGAAAACGAGCTTAAGGAAATCAGTTTTCATAACATTCTATTTGTTTTGAACATGACACGTGATTTGATTGTGGAAAATTGTCTAATTGCATTATGTGCATCAGTGGTCTGTTGTCATGGTTACATGCAGGAGCTGGAACACAGGCGCAAGGCAGAGAGAGCGGCACACGCAGCAATGAATGGACCCAAAGCCCTCGCCTTTGAGTATGCCGGACCCGACTATGAGGTGAGGTTTTATGTTACTACAGCAACAACATTTCTATCAGTCTTTGGAAGCATTTTGTCTACATACGTACGTAGGTATATTACTATTGTATTAATCTGTCTAGTGTTTTAAGTGGAATTACCCCTTCATGTCATTAACACCTATCAGCAGCTATAATGGGGAGTGATGTACACTCGCTATGTGTGCATGTATAGAGACTGTATATACATACATTCACTGAGCACTTTGTATCTTGTCACTCAGGAGGGTCCTCACAGCGTGCTGAATGAAGACGAGTTCTTTGATGCTCTTGAGTATGCCTATCAAAATGAAGAGGTATGTTCATGTGTGAGTATTTGAATGAGCATGCACACTTGCTCTCTCTCCCACACACACACACACCTGTGCACACAGTGTGTATGGTGTAAGTATGCATATAATGTACGTATGGACATGTACAGAGAAACAACCAAACACATAATGTACAACCACGTCTAGACTTGACATAGCACACACACACACACACATTATTTTGTTTTCTGCTATTTCAGGAATCACCAAAATGCAATGATGAAAAACTAAAAGAGGTATGTTGAGCTTTTTCACCACAAGCCTCCTCTGGTCAGTTGAGGTGTTACTTTTATGTATGCTGTGTCCCCCAGAAGGAGAATGTGGATGGCTCTGAGTCCTCACTTGACAAAGACGACGTTTTAAAGATTTATCCAAAGAGTGTGTCCGGAATAGAACACAGAATGACTCCCGAGGTGAGGGGACATGCATGTAGGGAGGGTGTGCATGTAGGGAGACATGCATGTAGGGAGGGTGTGCATGTAGGGAGACATGCATGTAGGGAGGGTGTGCATGTTGGGGGTCGTGAATGTAGGGAGGGTGTGCATGTAAGGGGACATGCATGTAGGGAGGGTGTGCATGTAGGGGGTCATGAATGTAGGGAGGGTGTGCATGTAGGGGGTCATGAATGTAGGGAGGGTATGCATGTAGGGAGGGTGTGCATGTAGGGGGTCATGTATTTAGGGAGGGTGTGCATGTAGGGGGTCATGTATTTATGGAGGGTGTGCATGTAGAGGGACATGCATGTAGGGAGGGTGTGCATGTAGAGGGACATGCATGTACAGAGGGAGTTCATGTAGAGAGGATAGTTTCCATTCAACCTTGTGGCTGTCTACTTGAGCTGACTATCAGTAGTAGTCTTCCACTAGCACCCTCCTGTCAGCCATTTTAACCTTGCCATGCAATAGCTTGACTGGATTCGCTATATCACCACTGTCAGCCATTCACGGTAACAGTAGACTAATGCGTCCCACTCTCCCTTTCCACACAAGGTTGAAAAGAAAGTAACCCAATATGCGAAGTATATATTTGAGCCGGTTGACACCAGTTGGGCAATGGTCCATGAAGACGGGGACATGAAGGTTTACCGAAGAGAGTTGGAAGAGAACGGAGTAGTGGTAGACCCTCTGAGAGCACAGTACACTGTGAAGGTGAGTGCGGGGAGGGTGTTGAGGGTGTGGGTGAGGGCTACAGATTGTGATTGTGAGGGTGTGATGGTGGACTGTAGGGAGTGTGATTGTGAGGGTGTGGGTGTGGGGAGTGTGATTGTGAGGGTGTAGTGTGGACTGTGGGGAGTGTGATTGTGAGGGTGTGAGGGTGGACTGTGGGGAGTGTGATTGTGAGGGTGTAGTGTGTAAATCAGTAAGGTATCAGAGAGTGCTGACCTGACAATCAACTGTTGGTTTGGTACTGTTTGCACAGGGGGTCACAGCTAAGGAAGTGATTGATTTCTTCTTCAGTGAAAATACAAGGCTGGAATGGGAAGGTACGTATGTGTGTATATATGCGTATGTATGTACACTATGCATAGTATGTATATATGTATTATGTATAACTGAATGTCTAAATGTATGTACATACTTGGTATTTTGTGTGTACTGTATGTACTGTACTTCCTCATCAAGTAAAGCTCTTTTTTCAACTCACAGGCACACTTGAGTCTGTACAGCAGGTGGAGAAGCTATCCGAAGACACCATCATCTTCCATCAGATGCACAAGAGAGTCTGGCCGTCAACACAGAGGGAGACGCTGTTCTGCTCCCACCTCTGTACGCTCCCAAACGCACCCTGTCCCGATTCCATGGTGGGACACACCTGGATGGTTTGCAACTTTTCAATAGAACACGACAAAGTCCCAATTTCAAGCAAGCTGATCCGAGCTACGCTTCAAGTTGGGATGGTGTGTCAAACACTCACCGATGTGCCAGTGGAGAACGGAAAGGAGGGTGAACTGACCAGAGATAATGTATCGTGTAAAATGATGTACGCAGCCAATGGTGAGTTTATGAATCACTATGGGGGTGTGTGTGTGTGTGTGTGTGTGTGTGTGTGTGTGTGTGTGTGTGTTTGCTTGTATACATAAATGTATGTACAAGTGTGTGTGTGTGTATTCATGTATTTGTGTTGGGTTTTTTACCAATTACTTCAATAGAAATGTTGTGAGCTACTTCGTTTACTGTGAGATTTGTTCATTCAAGCATTTCTTGTAACCTTTAAACATATTTGTGTATCTTCCTGCCGTTCTACAGTCAACCCAGGTGGTTGGGCGCCTCCGGCTGTAGTGAGGACAATTGCCAAAAGAGAATTAGCTAAATTCCTGAGAAAATTTGGAGCAACCGTGGAAAAAGCCGTTCACAACCTCCCAATCACTTTATAGTTTGTTTTGCCATGTATTGTCGTGGCAGCGAGTGAATCTTATAAATATATTATTTACTATTCTCTGTTGACTGTTTGTTTGTTTTTGTTTGTTGCTATCATCAATTGTTTATTGTTTGGAGTATGCATCGTTTGTTAGTCAGTGTTTGGAAGATACGTACCACCCACATAATATTATGTATAACAACTCTTCATTAGATTATATTTACAATATGGACTTTATTATATTGTTTGTGTATGTAATGTTGCTTTTTACTACTCGTGTACAATAATAATATCATATTGTTGAATAATGTGAACAATTATTACTAATATATACGTATTATGCAATGATGTGTACCACCGTACGCGTATAATATAGCCTACACAAGTGCACATGTATGCTGTGTTAACATCTTATATGGGATTTTGTATTATGTATAGGAGATGAACTTCACCAGGAGAATATTATATATACTTTGTCACATGCAGGTCACTTGCAAGTATGTTTCTATCTGAATGAAAGTAAAATGCACTAGTGTGGACATATGCATATATACACAATCTAGCTACAAATACATGTTTCCAATCTCTGCAGATACTCCTGTTTATTATCATACATACTCCTGGTTAGTACACACTCCTGGTTAGTATATGCACACTCCCTGTTTAGTTCACGCTCCTGATTAGTATGAATGGCAACCAGTAAAGATAGTAAGTACACTACAACCTGTTTACAGTATTCTGGTTAGGAAAATCACGATATTGTGCTGTTAGACGGTGTCGGGTGGTTTGCGGGCTATGACGTCATAATCTTTCTGACCAATCAAATCACTCCACAACTCCGCCTAGCTAATATCCGCCGTAGCACAGTCTAGCGTGAATCTCAAGAACAACCCTTTGTTGGTGTGGAGACGTTCCGAGAGCTATGAAAGTGACTGGTGTAGTTGCCTTCGTCCTCCTCTGTGGTGCTCTGGCACAAGATAGCGATGTTTTGGAATTTAACGACGACAATTTCGAGAATAGCGTAGCGGAGCATGAGATGATCCTTGTGGAATTCTTTGCTCCTTGGTAAGACGACGAAGCCTCTTTACCGACTCGATCTTTCCAATTAGATTAACTCTTATCAGTTTAGCAAAGAATATTACCATTTATAGTAGGCTATAGAGGTCCACAAATGTAGTAGGAATGTGCTTTGTATGTTTGTGGTGTGTGTGTGTGTGTGTGTGTGTGTGTGTGTGTGTGTGTGTGTGTGACAGTCCTATACCTCACTGTTGACAGCCGTCGTAGTATTTGACCCTCTGTCAATTTCCAAAGACACCTATCTTGACAGATTTGTACGCACTTCACATTATGCCCTTCTGTACCATCAGGTGCGGTCACTGCAAGAAACTTGCTCCCGAGTACGAGAAAGCAGCCACTGAACTGAAGACCTCCGATCCTCCAGTTCCCCTGGCTAAGGTAGATGTGTGTGTGTGTGTGTGTGTGTGTGTGTGTTGTTCTCCAATAGCACACCTCTCCGATAGTGTGCCTATGCTAATCACACACTGTGAGAGGTGTGTGTGATCAGTATAGGTGCACTAGCAAGAGTGCCTCCTTGATAATTGATTGAAGTATCTCTCGTGATTGAAGTGTATCAAATGCAATTGAAGAGTTTTGTTTGCAAATGAGGCATTTTGCATATGATTATCTTATCCGATTGAAGTGTTTGCATATACGCATAGTGTATCAGATGTGATTAAGATGTATTAAATGTGACTGAAAAAAGTCCAACTTGCTTAGCAAGTACCTTGAAGGGCACACCTAATCTGTACTTCTTATCAGAGGTACTTGCTATCAGTACTGGTTGACATAGTGTACATGAGCTAGGGACTGAGTGAAGTGTACTCACTAACCAGGAGCATGTGCTAACCAAGGTACTTACTAAGCAAGTTGTACTGTATATTGAATGGGATTGACGTGTATTGAATGTGGTGGAAGGTAGCACTGATCATCATCTGGTTCTCCTGTCCGTCCAGGTTGACTGCACTGCTAACAGTGGGACTTGTACCAAGTATGGAGTCAGTGGCTACCCCACACTGAAGATATTCAGAGAAGGAGCCCTATCAGGAGACTATGCAGGACCAAGACAAGCTGGTACGTCAGTGAGCACCTCTGTGTGTGTATGTGTGTGTGTGTGTGTGTGTGTGTGTGTGTGTGTGTGTGTGTGTGTGTGTGTGTGTGTGTGTGTGTGTGCGTGTGTGTGTGCGTGTGCATTTGTGCGTGTTTGCGTGTCTGTGTGTGTGCGTGTGCGTGTTGCATGTCTGTGTGTGTGCGTGTGTGCATGCATGTGTAATGTTGTTTTATATGTTCTATGGATATACATACGTACTTAGGTACATGTGTATCATCAATATAATACATACTATATAAATGCACTATACATTGTGTATGTATCTACATACCATATACACTATACACCATGAGTGTACATATTATGTACAGTAGTAGCATCAAGTACAATGCATTCCATATTTAGTGGTTAAGACATGGGCACAAGGGCATTATGACATATAAATACCAAGTCCCGAGGGCGAGTGTATTTTATATGTCATAATGCCCGAGTGTCCATATCTTAACCATTATAGCATCCGTTGCTAACGCTTTATACTGTTGCTAGCGCTTTATACATTATAAAATTGCTGTATAATAGTACTGTTTCTATGGTAACAGATGCTATACTATTCATAATTCATCCCTCTCGTACTGTGCTCCCATCCTGGCACATCTGGTGCAGCACAGCATGAGTGTCTGGTATTGTGTTCAACGAATATGTCGTTAATTCCTAAAATGTATTGTTTATTATTGTTGTTTACCAATAGATGGTATTGTCTCGTACATGAAAAAGCAAGCCGGACCAAGTTCAAAAGGTTTGTACGTTGTAAAACTGGCGACATTGTAGGACAGTGAATTCTTGTTAATCCACCACCACTTTATCCACCAAACCTTTCAATTCACCACAATTTCCCAGTACCAATATAATATATAAGTACGTACCAATGAATATCCAGTTAATCTGCCAACCTCGTTAATCCACCATATTCTTTGAAAACAAATTGTGATGGATTAACGAGTGTTCACTGTATCGAGTGGAAGCAGTTTTGTTTAGCCAGATTGTTTGCATGAGCATATGCAAACACACACGCATGCACACACGCACACTCACTATAACCATTTTTGGTGGTGCAGAACTTTCATCTGTTGAGAGCGCTAAGGCATTCTTGAACAACAATGAAGCTAGTATTGTCGGCTTCTTCAGTGAAGAAACATCGGATTTGAAGAAGGCATTCCTGTCCGCCTCCAGTACTTTAAGAGATGATTTCAGATTTGCCCACACAATAGCAGCCGATGTTCTTAAGGAGTATGGTCACAAGGAGTGAGTGTGTGTGTGTGTGTGTGTGTGTGTGTGTTGTGTTTGTGTGTGTGTGTGTGTGTGTGTGTGTGTGTGTGTGTGTGTGTGTGTGTGTGTGTGCGCGCACGTGTGTGCATTCATGTTGTGTGTACATCCACTGCATTTACATTTTACCGCCTCCCGTCCTTCTCCAGTGAGATAGTCATCTACCAACCTCCTCGACTTCAAACTAAACTCGCTGACACTGAAACGGTCTACACTGGAGGAAGCAAATCAACAGATATTATCGACTTTGTGAAAGCAAAGTTGTAAGTCTTCCAGAAATTTCTGTTACATGGTCTTTAGCAGCCAGACATGCTGTCTTCCATGTTATGTGTGTGGAAAAAGCTTTGTATAAACATTCATATCATTATTATTATACTTGCTATGCTGTTGTACCCGTTGTCACGTACATGTATGTACGTTTACATCATTGGCCATCCCCCCCCCCCCACAGTATGGGGATTGTCGGCCACCGTAACATGGACAATGCTAAACACTTTGATGGTCAGAAGCCTCTTGTTGTTGTTTACTTCGAAGTTGACTATGTCAGGAATGCCAAAGGTACGCAATGCACATGTGTGAAAAACAAATATAGTGCTAATAAATGTGTATACATGTATATTTACATACACATATGCACATACCCATGCACATACACACTGAATGCACACACACACTGAATGCACACACACACTGAATGCACACACACACTGAATGCACACACACACTGAATGCACACACACACTGAATGCACACACACACGTGCACACACACACGCACGCACACACACACACACACACACACACAGGTACACCACTACTCACTCCTTGTCTACAGGTACCAACTACTATCGTAATCGTGTGATCAAGGTAGCTAAGGACTTTGTTGGTAAAGCAACATTTGCCATATCTTCTTGGGAGGAGTTTGGTCATGAGGTGAACGAGTATGGTCTGGAGAAGGGTGACAAGCCTGTGGTGGGGGCAAGGGATGCCAAGAACATGAAATATGTCATGACAGAGGAGTACAGGTACGTGTGTTTGTACAGTACAGATACGTGTGATTGTACAGTACAGGTATGTGTGTTCGTACAGTACAGTTGTGTGTTTGTACAGTGCAAGTACGTGTGTTTGTACAGTACAGGTACGTGTGTTTGTACAGTACAGGTACGTGTGTTTGTACAGTACAGTTATGTGTGTTTCTATAGTATAGGTACGTGTGTTTGTACAGTACAGGTACATGTGTTTGTACAGTACAGGTACATGTGTTTGTACAGTACAGGTGCATGTTTATGTATATGCTTAGTGGCTATGTGTGCACCTAACCTCAATCTAGTATGGTATGTGTCAATCCAATGACAGTCTTTGTACATTGTGTATGTATGTACATACAACCTGTGTGCTTGTTAACATATGTATAGTACATAAGTACAGTATGTATGTATGTACTTATGTATATGACTGTACATAACTGTAGCAGTGAGTTGGAGGTGCTGTTCTCTGACATGATATATGATGGTGCTCATCTCTGCTCCTCGCTGCAGTGTTGATAATCTTAGACAGTTCGCTCAAGACTTAACTGATGGAAAGCTGAAGCCTCACATCAAATCGGAGCCAGTTCCGGCTGACAACAGTGGACCGGTTACCGTGAGTGTGTCTGTGTGTGTGCATGTGTGTTGTGTGTGTGTGTGTGTGTGTGTGTGTGTGTGTGTCTGTGTGTGCGTGTGCGCACGCGCGCACGTGTGTGTGTGTGTGTGTGTGTGTGTGTGTGTGTGTGTGTGTGTGTGTGTGTGTGTGTGTGTGTGTCTGTCTCTGTAGTGTGTCTGTGTCTGTGTGTGTGTGTGTGTGTGTGTGTGTGTGTGTGTGTGTGTGTGTGTGTGTGTGTGTCTGTCTCTAGTGTGTCTGTGTCTGTGTGTGTGTGTGTGTGTGTGTGTGTGTGTGTGTGTGTGTGTGTGTGTGTGTGTGTGTGTGTGTTGGGTGCATCATTGTGTGCACATATGCACACAAAAATAATCTCTATACTGTTTGGTCTTAGGGCCATTGTCACCTTTATGACTGTATAATAATATATTATGTTTATTTATGTTTAGTGTATTTACGATATTATAGAAGTACAACTGTTTTCTCTAAAGGTTGTTGTTGGTGAAACGTTTGATGAGGTTGTTAACAATCCCGAGAAGGAGGTCCTCATTGAGTTCTACGCCCCCTGGTGTGGTCACTGCAAGGCACTGGCTCCAAAGTATGACGAGCTCGGAGAGAAGCTGAAAGGAACAGAGAACTTGGTCATTGCCAAGATCGATGCCACCAGTAATGACTATCCATCTGATTACCAAGTCAGAGGGTGAGTGTGAGTGTGAGTGTGAGTGTGTGTGTGTGTGTGTGTGTGTGTGTGTGCGCGCGTGCGCGTGTGTGTGTGTGTGTGTGTGCGTGTGCGTGTGTGTGTGTGTGTGTGTGTGTGTGTGTGTGTGTGTGCAAGTGTGTGTGTGTGTGTGTGTGTGTGTGTGTACGTGTGCATTTACACATGGTGTGTTTGGATACAAGTGTATATTATGTTCGTGGTGTATGATGTGAGGGTGACACAGAGAAAAATCTTACCTGCCCTCCGTATGATGTATGTAGTATGACCTGACTCCCATAGCCATCTTATACTTTCCCCAGATATCCCACAATCTTCTGGAAGCCGAAAGGAGCCAACGCAGCACCAGAACCATATGAGGTGTGTGCACACACTGTCAGCATCACCACCACATGAGCTCCATCTGATATGTATGACACTGTACCCATCTCTTTATGCCTGTAATACACAGAGGTGCATTGCTGCATGCATCATACAATTTGAGTGTGTATCATCTTTGCCCCATTGCAATTAGTGGTGGACATGATTATGCTGTACTTACACTTTGGTGTGTGAGTGTGTGCTATTTTTAGGGGACTTTATTTCATGAATTTTGCAAATATCTAAGATGTGAGAACACTTAATTCGCGAATACTTCCTCCTCCGAAAGAAGCTACTTGCAGGGATGTCCCCCACATATATATCTTTACAGTGTTGTGTCCTGTGAATACAATGCTGTTATCTTCTGTTGCCAACACTGTACTCTCCCCCTTCACACTCAGGGTGGTCGAGAGGTGAATGATTTCATTGAATTCATCAAGAAGAAGTCCACTTTGGATGTAAAGGTAGAAGATGGCAAGAAGAAGAAGAAGAAGTCTAAAGAAGATTTGTAACACTATTCGCACACGCTGGACTACACTGATAGGGTCAATTTGTAAGCCTTAGCTGGACTATATTGATACAATATTAATTGATACAAACATTGAATTCATGCAATGTTGATGAATCTAAAATAATTGAGAGAGTATGAGATGCAAATCAGATGTCAGTATCATAATGAATTTGAATGTTCTTGGTATTGAAATACTTCTTCAAAATTCATGTAATTATGCAGTGTCAGTATAATATGCGAAGTCTTATATCCTATCCAGTTCCCCTATGCATGAAGTCTGTCTGAAAACTGATTCCTTAATCCCAATACCTATTATTTTCATAGGCTTTTTTGATCGTATCCAGCAAAAAGCCAAAAGGATCTTTCAGGTTGGCCATGGGTTAGGAGTGACTACATGCTATGGTATATGTACATTATTAGATAGAGCAAAGTTTATTTGGAGTTGGTAGGTTCTCCAGTTTTTCAAGAAAAAGCTGATTTTAAGTGTCCAAAATATAAGTGGTGTTGAATCATTGATTTATTACATCTCAAAGGATAGCATTATAATAACACGACGTACACCAACTTGTACTACATCAAAATTATCATTATAATGTAAACAATCGAATATTATACTAAACAAACTTTGACGAGTTTCAACAGTGTGTATATAGACAAATCAAAACTGAATTATGCAAATACAAACATGTATTGGTTGAAGCAGGAAGTGTTGTTGATAAGAAGACACCACGGTTCAAAGACTTGTAACATAATGTTACCTGATGTAGTATTATATACAGACTTCAATGAATATCATTAGAAGAGGACTATAACACACACAAGGCATGGTTTAGTGCTGCTGTATAAATTGGAGATACAAGGCGTTAACCTGGTCTGATTGAGATGTTGATTACACCTGTATTCCATCATTGGTGCAGGTGTCATTCTCTGCTTCAATCCCAGACATCCAACATTGCATGGATACTACTAGTTGGACCACACCATATCACAAGTGAATTGAACTGAGATTGCATGGTTCTACAATTGAAAATGGAGGATTCATAGCACTATGTGTATTGTTAATAACAGTTCAAATCATATTGTAGAATAACAGAACACGACAGTCTAATCAGAATTATCGAGTGAATAACGTGGAATCTATAGCATCATTTCGTGTCTTCCTGATCTGCCCCTTCTTCGAGACGCTCCAACGACAGATCAGAGGGTTCCTCGTGCAGTGGCTCCATGGGAGGTCTACCATCCTCTGACTGAGTGGGCGACAGTCTTCTTCTCCTCGGAGTGAACATCTTCACTGCTGCCACTTTTGCGAGAATCCTTTCGTTGAATGACCCTTTGTTTTCCTTTGGAATGGGTCTCCCTTCTAGAGCTCCTTCGACTCCTTTACGCACTTTTCCTTCGAGAGAGTTTCTCCTGTTCCTTTCCACCCCGTGGTTCCATCGACATTGTGCTTGCTGGACCAACCCAGCTACGTTCGATTCGTCTTCGAAAGCGCTGTCCACCGAATAACGATAGGAGAGAGACCCTTCAAACGAAGCGTTTGAAGATATCTTCTTCTGTAAAACCATGAGCGCTATTCTCAACCGCCCCCTGTTCATTTCTTCTTTCATTTGTTCATGCTCTCTTTCTTCCTCGGACATGGACTGGTCGGTAACAATCTTTGAAGAAGTTAGCGCGAAAACGGCTATCAATTCCAAAATCTGAAGAAAAGCTTTCTTCGGTAACTTCATCGGTCCTTCTCTGTCCCAGAATATCACAGAGGTAAGAGAGTCGTCTTGTTGGACATCCCCATCACCCCCTTCCCGACCAAAGAACACGCCAACTCCTTCAGAGACATCGTCGAACCCGATGTCCGTAATGGCGTCCCAAATGACGTCAGCGATCTGTCCCGCCCGAAAACCCTCCAATACAGGGACCAACGCGTCCATTTCTTGTTGCGTTATTCCGAAAGACGCTAACACTGGTGCCGTGGGTAACAGAGGAGACTCGTCGATAGATGATGCCATCTTCTTCGAAAAAGACTAAGATGTCACTTGGTGCGAGGACATTTGCTGATTTAGCAGCTGTCAAGTGATAATAGATGGGACACGCGTAGGAACACATTTCCAATTCAAATTCAATTCAAAACAAACGATGTACTATTGTAAATTTGATATGAAGAGACTGCAGGAGTGAAGGTTAAATTATGAGATACTGGCAAAAGTAATAGAAAATTAGGTCCGAAGCACACAAGTATAATATTATATAACCATTGATTTGAATAGACACTGGCATATATTGTCACAATAACACAGAGAATATCAAATCTAAAACAAACAAGCAACAGACAGAGGACAAGGGTACATGAGATAAAATTATGAGGAAAACAATAAGATAACAGAATATACAATGAATACAATAATTAATGCTTAGATAAATGAAAAATAAAGCAGAGGCGTAGCTAGTGGTTCAGTGTACCTTTCTGCTAAATGAATTCTCTTGATTTGGTGAGGAACATAGCTAGTGCTATGTACATGGATCCTAGGAAATTAAGAAGGATTGTTTGCCAATGGATTAGAGTTTACAGTGAAGTGGTTCCAAAAATGAGAGTAAATCATATAAATTATAACGTAAACAATCAAAATATTATGCAAAATTTGATGGAAGACACATTTTAACAGTGTGAAACAAATCAAAACTGGATTATGTTGATAAACAAACACACATTTAGTTTAGTTGAAGCATGGAATGTTGATGATTAGTGTATTACTAATGTTATTTGGGTTTACTTGCAACAAAATCGATTCAACCATTACAAAAACTACTACAGTGACTCTACAAACACTCATTACGTCGTGCTATTTGTACATGATGGAATGTCACTGTGATAACAATAATTAACAACACATTATCTCAATGATGAAGTCTAGAAGGCATCATGATTTCCATGGTGGTGATTTCAAGTTATGTAAAACAGGTAGGAGTAATGGTAAGTCAACTGCAATCGAAGACAGGATAATACTTGACATCACTTGATCACATACAGTTGAGTACAAATGAATACATGATACATGCATGAACACACACATGCACCACAGAATGTGATGATTTGAGCTTACCATTTGAATGCTCAATATTCCCTTGTCACAGAGATGGGATGATCTGGTAGTGGAGGTAGTGTGTCCTTTATGGAAGGAAGAAGTATCTTTGATCCATCTTCAATTCCTTTCACTGGAGAAGAGAGTTTAGAGCAAGCAAAGGTTGCTGCACAAAGAGGAGTCTCTCCAGTAGGGCAAATTCTGTTGGGTGTTCCTGGTTCATAGTCAGAGTTGTTGGAGGATGTGGCTTGGTGAGGATGAAGGGCTTGCATGTAGAGAGAAGGAGATGACATCGAGACTATACAATTGCCAAAAGTAAGTATTATAGTCTGATATTCTGACGAAAGTGACTGGTCCAAGTAGGCTGGTTTTGGCGTAGATACGAGTGTCAGTAGATTCACAATTTTTGTAGGTCGAGTCGAACAAGTGGCTGAGTAGAGATGCAACAGATGAGGAAGTCATCCGAGGAGAATCTTAGCAGACAGACGAGGGGCAGCAATCTGGGGAGAAGCCTAGTGTATAGCAGACAGAGAAGGGACAGTCATCCAAGGAGAAGCTGAGCAGACAAAAGGGCTGTTTTTGGCGTAGATATATGGGTGTCAGTAGATTCACAATTTCGATAAGGTCGAGTCGAACAAGTGGGGGTCGAGTAGATTTGCAGCAGGCGATGGACAGTCATTCGAGGAGAAGCTGAGGAGATGGACGAGGGGCTTAGTCGTCCGAGGAGAAGCTGAGCAGGGCGCGGATGTGGATGTTGAGGGAAATGTCCAAGTAAGAGGTACTGTAGGAAACCGATCGTGGTCTTGATGTCCGGGCAGCAAACTGACCGTGTTGCAGATGTTAGGGCTTTTATAGCAGCAGGGGGGCGGGGCAGATGAGTAGGGAAGGCGGCGAACGTTCGGCAGCCTTGGAGTCCGAGACGTCGTGGAAGTCGGCAATCGTGAAGTCTGATATGTCGTAGCCCGGCAAGCGTGAAGTCTGATATACGTCCTGGAAGCCCGGCGATCGCGAAGTCTATACGTCGTGGAAAACCGGCAGGAGTGATGTCGAGGTGAGCTGAAAAGCCATGGAGTGATGTCGAGGTGAGCCGAAACGCCCTGGAGTGCACGATGTCGTTGTGAGGGGAAACACCGTGGAGTGCATGATGTCGAGGTGAGGGGAAACACCGTGCATGATGTGGAGGTGAGCGGAAACGTCGTGAAGTGCATGATGTCGAGGTGAGCGGAAACGTCGTGAAGTGCATGATGTCGAGGTGAGTGTAGTCAGTTTATGGAATTTGGGTGTACTCCTGTTGTTGACTTAATGCAGCTGAAAGGGATGAGTTATAGGGAACAGACGCAGGGGTGCGGGTAATATGAAGGCACGGGTTGAATTATCTTATTCATTAGGTAAAGTAAACAATGTTCATTAGATAAAGTAAACAAATGAAGGTAAAATAAACAAACGAATGCAATGTAAAATTCCTGTATGGAATAATGTACACAGGAATAAATAATGTGCAAAGCCATGCCTAACCCTTGAACAATGCACAAACAACAAGAATGAAGTTAAACTAGTTGTGAACAAAGTTCAGAACCTTGCTATGATGTGTATGTAGGTCAGAGGAAAAATGGCTGATGCAAATGAACTTTAAAATGGCTGCCAAATTTGTCCCAAATTACCTAAGGAATAACCATATAATAGCTTGGAGGAAATAATAATTGCGTAATAGAATTTTTAGATATACTTTTGATTATTTTATTAAGGTACTTCCCAGCCAGTCTGTATATCGAGGATCTTGGGGCCGTCAGATAAGGAAGACTCACTTTATTTTGTTCCGGTTCAGGTTTCATTATTTATACTGAAGAGGCCACTCCCCCTACCAGGGGTATGGTCCACAGGCAAGATCCTTTTTCAAGAACTTGGCTGTCATTTGGAAAACATCACTGCAGAGCCTCTCTCTCACCTCCATTTGATACAGAAAATCTTTGTGACAGTTCAAAGACAAAACTGCTGCCATTGCTGCGTCTTGCAACCCCCCTTGGCTATTTTTGTGTTTCTGTGTTTGTTTTTATAACTACTATTATTATAATAGTATTATTGTTTATTCAAATATTACATTATATATTAATAATGTTGTACCACTTTAGTAATTATTAATTCCAAATCAGTAACAATAACGTGTATAGAATGCGAGGATTTGTATATCACTCACCATTTATATAGCCAGTTATCAGAAACATTACCTTGTTTTGTAGCACATGCTGACCTACTTTCATCAATGCGGATGATTAGTGATTTATGTGTAAAACTGATCAACAATTTTCATTAAAAGAACTTGCATCTGGACCTAAATTGTGAATTTTACTTGCAAAATACATGGACGACCTCGATCTGACTCCCCATACGACGGAATCAATTAACCACATTAATTAAACACATTTCCAATTCAAATTCAATTCAAAACAAACGATGTACTATTGTAAATTTGATATAAAGAGACTGCAGGAGTGGAGGTTGAATTATGAGATACTGGCAAAAGTGATAGAAAATTAGCTCCGAAGCACACACGTATAGCCGTTTGATTTGAATAGACACTGGCATAATATTATATTGTCTCAATAACACAGTGAATATCAAATCAAAAACAAACAAGCAACCGACAGAGGACAAGGGTACACAAGATAAAATATGAGGAAAGCAATTACTAATAGATAACAGAGTATACAATGCATTACTATTAATGCTTAGACAAATGAAAAATAAAGCAGAGGCAAAGCTAGTGGGTCCGTGTACCTTTCTGCTAAGTGAATTTGCTTGATTTGGTGAGGAACATAACTAGTGCTATGTACATGGACCCAAGAAAATTAAGAAGGATTGTTTTGATTAGAGTTTACAGTGAAGTGGTTCAAAAATGAGAGTAAATAATGTAAATTATAACGTAAACAATCAAAATATTACACAAAACTAACTAGAAGACAGATTTTAACACTGTGAAAACAAATCAAAACTGGATTATCTTGATATACAAACACACTGCTTGACATCACTTGATCACATACAGTAGAGTAAATGAATACATACATGTATAAACACACACATGCACCACATGATGTGATGATGACTTGAGCTTACCATTTGAATGTTCAATTATGTTCCCTTGTCACAGAGATGGGATGGTCTGGTAGTGGAGGTAGTATGTCCTTTTTGGTAGGAAGAAGTATTTTTGATCCATCTTCAATTCCTTTGATTGGAGAGGAGAGTTTAGAGCAAGCAAAGGTTGCTGCACAAAGAGGAGTCTTTCCAACAGGGCAAACTCTGTTAGGTGTTCCTGGTTCATAGTCAGAGTTGTTGGAGGATGTGGCTTGGTGAGGATGAAGGGTCTGCATGTAGAGCGAAGGAGATGACTTCCAAAGTATAATTGCACAAAACGGAGATGTCTATAATAAAACTATTGGTCTCAGATCACGTAGATCCGGGGAGACAGTCCGAGCACGGCTTTCTGTAGACGGGGTAGATCTGTGGAAATGGTGCGATCCGAGTGTGGCTTTTGTAGAGGGGGTTGATCTGTGGAGATTGTCCTATCCGAGTATATATGGCTTTTGTAGACTGGGTAGATGTGCGGAGATTGTCCTATCCGAGTATGGCTTTTGTAGACGGGGTAGATGTGCGGAGATTGTCCTATCCGAGTATGGCTTTTGTAGACGGGGTAGATGTGCGGAGATTGTCCGATCCTTTTGTAGATGGGGTAGACCCGCGGGGACGGCTGCAAAGATATGTTCAATAGTCGACTCGGGGACGGCTGCAAAGATATGTTCAATAGTGGACTCGTGACGGCTGCAAAGATATTTTCAATAGTGGACTGTAGAGGGGGTAGACCCGCGGGGATGGCCGTTGGCAGATATGCAATAAGCGGCATGCAAAGGCAAGATTTGGCACGCACTACAAAGGCAAGATTTGGCACGCACTACAAACTTTAAGGCAAGATTTGGCACGCACGATAAAGGCAAGATTTGGCACGCACACTGTAGAGGGGGTAGACCCGTGAGGATGGCTGTTGGCAGATATGGGCAATAGTCGGCACCTAGTAGACGTTGGGAGGCGCATAAGTACGAAGGGACAGATCCAAGATATGGGCCACGAGTGTCTCTTACAAGGAGCCCAAGACCCTAATACACGAGCACATCTTTTGCAGTAACAACTAAGGAGTCTGGAGCATGGCTTAGCTATCACCCTTCCATTGTCATCTGTAGGTCTGCACATGGATGACAACACAATCAAAGTTGCAGTATATAGGCCTACAGCTTGGTGCTAATCTGTAAGGCTCATGCATATATGCTCTTTTTGTAGGAATGTTAATTGTAGGTGATAAAGGCCTCCACAGTCTTAACTGCCAGTTTAGTAAAGGACGTCACCCTCAACATAGTGCTATTGACAACATTATCAGAAGATCTCTTGATCCCGGCAGCAAGAATTCCCAGCCAATGTGAACCTCTTGGCCTTTCTTGGTTAGATGGCAAGTGACCTGATGGGGACTCCACCGTACCATGGAAGCAAGGAAAACACTTGTTTGGCATGTCACTTGTCCTGACACACTGGCACCCTCCTATACTGCCCTTTCAACAAGGGAGGCTTGAGCAGTAGCAGGGAAGCTGAAAGGAGGAGAAAGTATGTCCATCTGGAGCATAATTAACATTTTATCCGTGGCTGTGGAGTTCTTTGGGATACTTGATCCACAGGCAAGATCCTTCATTCAAGAACTTGGCTGTCGTTTGGATAACATCACTATCACAGTCTCTCTCTCACCTCATTTGATACAGAGAATCTCTGTGGCAGTTCAGACAGGAAATTTGCTGCCATTCCTGCGTCCTGCGACCCCCTCGACTATTTTTGTGTTTCTGCATTTGTTTTTATTACTATTATAATGTCATTGTTTATTCAAATATTACATTGTATGTATAATGATGTTATTAATACCACTTTATTCAGTTATAATATTATAATTTATTATTACTATCATTATTATTATACCATGCACCTTATCATCATTTTTAATCATAACTATTGTACAAATTTATATTGATAAGAGTAGATCATATGTTGTCATACAGACCAATTATATGTAAGTTATTAAACAATAATAATAATAATACATAATATTACTTAATTCCAAATCAGTAACAATAATGTGTATAGAATGTGAGGATTTGTATATCACTCACCATTTATATAGCCAGTTGTCAGAAACATTACCTTGTTTTGTAGCACATGCTGACCTACTTTCATCAATGCGGAAAATTAGTGATTTATGTGTAAAACTGATCAACAATTTTCATTAAAAGAACTTGCATCTGAACCTAAATTGTGAATTTTACATGCAAAAAGCATGGACAACCTCGATCTGACTCCCCATACGACGGAATCAATCAACCACATTAATTAAACACATTTCCAATTCAAATTCAATTCAAAACAAATGATGTACTTTTGTAAATTTGATATAAAGAGACTGCAGGAGTGGGGGGGGGGGGGTTAATTATGAGATACTGACAAAAGTAATACAAAATTAGCTCCGAAGTACGTACATATAACTGTTTGATTTGAATAGACACTGGTATATATTGTCACAATAACACAGAGAATATCAAATCAAAAACAAACAAGCAACAGACAGAGGACAAGGGTACATGAGATAAAATTATGAGGAAAGCAATAAGATAACAGAATATACAATGAATACAATAATTAATGCTTAGACAAATGAAAAATATTGCAGACTGAGGCATAGCTAGTGCTATGTACATGGACCCTAGGGACTTAACAAAGATTGTTTGGATTAGAGTTTACAGTGAAATGGTTCCAAAAATGAGAGTAAATAATGTTAATTATAATGGAAACAACCAAAATATTATACAAAATTTAGTGGAAGGCACATTTTAACAGTGTGAAAACAAATCAAAACTGGATAATATACAAACACACATTTAATTTAGTTGAAGCATGGAATGTTGGTGATTTGTGTATTACTAATGTTATTTGGGTTTACTTGCAACACAATCGATTCAACTATAATCACAAAAACTACTACTGTGGTTCTACAAGCACTCACTATATGTTGTGTGTTATTTGTACAAATACACACAATGAGGAGGAAGACGACATGATTTCCACGGTGATTTGTAATTCTGTAGTTGAAGAGTAATTGAAAGTTATTAATGCTTGTCATCACTTTATCACATACTGTTGAGTTCAAATGAATACATGCATGTATAAACACACACATACACCATAGAATGTGATGATTTGAGCTTACTGTTTGAATGTTCAATGTTCCCTTGTCACAGAGATGGGATGGTCTGGTAGTGGAGGTAGTGTGTCCTTTATGGAAGGAAGAAGTATTTTTGATCTATCTTTGATTCCTTTGACTGGAGAGGAGAGTTTAGAGCAAGCAAAGGTTGCTGCACAAAGAGGAGTCTTTCCAACAGGGCAAACTCTGTTAGGTGTTCCTGGTTCATAGTGAGAGTTGTTGGAGGATGTGGCTTGGTAAGGATGAAGGGTCTGCATGTAGAGCGAAGGAGATGACTTCCAAAGTATAATTGCACAAAACGGAGATGTCTATAATAAAACTATTGGTCTCAGATCACGTAGATCCGGGGAGACAGTCCGAGCAGGGCCTTGTAGACGGGGTAGATCTGTGGAAATGGTGCGATCCAAGATCCTTCTAGACAGACAGTCCAAGCAGGAGCTTTGTAGACGGGGTCGTGTGGAAATTGTGCGATCCAAGATCCTTCTAGGCAAACAGTCCGAGCAGGAGTTTTGTAGACGGGGTCGTTGTATGGAAATTGTGCGATCCAAGATCCTTTTTTTGGACGGGGCTGTTTTGTGGAAATGTTGCGATCCAAGATCCTTTTTTTGGACGGGGCTGTTTTGTGGAAATGTTGCGATCCAAGATCCTTCTAGGCAGACAGTCCGAGCAGGAGTTTTGTAGACGGGGTCGTATGGAAATTGTGCGATTCAAGATCCTTTTTTTGGACGGGGCTGTTTTGTGGAAATGTTGCGATCCAAGATCCTTCTAGGCAGACAGTCCGAGCAGGAGTTTTGTAGACGGGGTCGTATGGAAATTGTGCGATTTAAGATCCTTTTTTTGGACGGGGCTGTTTTGTGGAAATGTTGCGATCCAAGATCCTTTTTTTTGGACGGGGCTGTTTTGTGGAAATGTTGGGATCCAATGCTTTTTTTGGACGGGGCTGTTTTTGTGGAAATGTTGCGATCCAAGATCCTTCTTGAGAGATTGTCGGCGCAGGAGTAGTGTAAGGAGGGTATGACGTGAGATTATTAATTTGGAGGTGGTCACGGCGTCGTGACATCTATACGCCTGGATGCGTATAAGCACGAAGGCAGGCATGGTCAGATGGGAACCGACTCGATGGGGCCTCCATCGTACCATGGAGGGGTGGAAAACACTTGTTTGGCATGCATGTCACTTGTCCTGCCACATTGGCACCCTCCAATACTGCCCTTTCAACAAGGGAGGCTGGAGTGGTAGCAGAGGAAGCTGAAAGGAGGAGCACTAAGTATGCCCATTTGGAGCATAATCACCATTTTATCCCCATGGCTGTGGAGTTCTTTGGGATACTTGATCCACAGGCAAGATCCTTCATTCAAGAACTTGGCTGTTGTTTGGATAACATCACTATCACAGTCTCTCTCTCACCTCATTTGATACAGAGAATCTCTGTGGCAGTTCAGAGAGGAAATCTGCTGCCATTCCTGTGTCCTGCGACCCCCTCGACTATTTTTGTGTTTCTGCATTTGTTTTCATTACTATTATAATGTCATTGTTTATTCAAATATTACATTGTATGTATAATGATGTTATACCACTTGATTTAGTTATATAATTCATTATTACTCTCATTATTATTACCACCTTATCATCATATTTAATTATAACTATTGTACAAATTTATTTTGATAAGAGTAGATCATAATATTGTCATACAGGACAATTATATGTAAGTTATTAAATAATAATAATAATAATACATGATATTACAGTGTATTTAATTTCAAATCAGTAACAATAACATGCATAAAATGTGAGGATTTGCATATCACTTACCATTTATATAGCCAGTTGTCAGAAACATTACTTGTTTTGTAGCACATGCTGACCTACTTTCATCAATATGTACGATTAGCGATTTATGTGTAAAACTGATTGACAATTTCGTTCAAAGAACTAGCACCTAGCTGGACCTAAATTGTGAATTTGTAAAAAGCATGGGCAACCTCAATCTGACTCCCCATAGGATGGAATCAATTAGCTTCATCAACGCTCAGTAATAAATACAAGTATGCAGTAATTCAAGTTGAAGCATGTAATGTTGTTGATGAGAAAGGAGCCATTATTGTTTCCATGGTGAATTTGAAATTCTGCAAAGCAGGTGACTTGTAGGTGAAGTGTGAGAGTCTGAACTGTTGATCAACTAGAACAAGAGAAAATAGACAGTCGAAGGTTGGCTGAAATATGACGGTCCTTAATATTACCTAGTAATCACATATAGCTGAGTACACATGTATACAAATGCACACAAGTACACACAACACACACATACAAACACCCACGTATACACAAATACAAACATACATAACAAACACAAATACACACACACACACACACACACAAACACACGTATAATATGCATTATATACACCAATACAAACACACACAAACACAAGTACACACACACAAACAAACACATATACACAAATACAAACACAAGTACACACACACATACACAGATACAAACACACACAAACACAAGTACACACACACACACACACACACACACACACACACACACATATTGCGGCACACACAAACACACGTACACACACACAACACAACACACACACGGTTAGTACACACCTTGAGACTCACATTCAACATCAGTGGTTGTTGTCGGTATCTTTGTTTTCTTACGACGTCGTGGTGGTGAGGCTGACAGGAGAGGAGCTTGGTAAGCAGACCCTGGAGTCATTCTACCAATACCTACATGCTGTTGTTGTTGTTGTTGTTGTTGTTGTTGTTGATTTAGGGTGGTAGGCTCCAATGCTGTAGGAAAGTATACAGGGTGTGGAGATTCAGAAGTTTGTTGGTCTTGCTTTAAGAGATTTAGAAGAGACTTGACTTCTGTTGATGGTGATGAAGGTCTTCTCTGTTCCGTGGGAGGTTTATCCCTCAGTTGTCCCATCTTTGTCACTGAGAAGAGTTGCTGCACGTTCGGTGAGAGAGAGGTGGAGAGTTCGGACGGAGGTCCCTTCTTGGTATAACTACTGCCGTGTGGACCAGAGACACTTCTCTGTCCTGAATTACTGCGTTTCTTCCTCAGTGAGTGAGAGCGAGGTGAAGAGGACCGTCCAGGTTTGAAGGATTCAGGAACCCTCAGTCCCGCTTTCTTCTTCTCTATCCACTCCCTCAGTGGTCTGCATACAAAGAAATATATAGGTAATCAGCTAGTGGTGTATCATACTTGTGAATGTCTGGTCAACACACTCCTTGTTAGTACACAATCCCGGTTAGTACACACTCCCGGTTAGTACACACTCCCGGTTAGTACACACTCCTGGCTAGCACACACTCCCGGTTAGTACACACTCCCAGTTAGTATACACACTCCTGGTTAGTACACATTCCTGGTTAGTGCACACTCCTGGTTAGTACATACTCCTGGTTAGTACACACTCCCGGTTAGTGCACACTGCTGGACAGTACACGCTTCTATTCAACACATACACTTTGCTCAGTCCCTAGCTTGTGTAAACAATGCAAGTACCTCGTAAAAGAAGTACAGATTTAGTGTGCCCTTATACTAACCAAGTTGGACCATATACATACACAAAAGGTACAGATTACATATGCAAAAATATGATATTGTGGAACAACATAAACAATAAGCCAATTACAGATAAGATCAAATGCAATGAGTTTTTTTGGATAGTTAAGGTCTCACTTGATGAAAGGTACGGTGAGGTAGAAGGAGTTTGGGTTCTTTCCAAGTTTCTGTCTGGTGATGTTGTCTTTATGAGTTTGAGGAAGACAAGAAATATCGAACCACTGGATTTTCTACAGGGACAGCATGACAGTGGGTGAATGACTATGGATATCCACATATGCACCATACACACACATGCACATGCGCACGCATATGTACACACACAGGCACACATGCACATATGCACCATACACACACATGCACATGTGCGCATACGTACACACACAGGCACACATGCACACATGTATACGTACAAACACGCAGATGCACACACACACACACACACACACACACACACACACACACACACACACACACACACACACACACACACACACACACTGTCCTGCACAACCACACAACTCACTTCAATTTCCTTTCTTGTCCTAGTCTCGAATGTTGTCCCCTCCAATATCCCAGTGATGATGTACATGCGATTGGAGTGGCCAAGCAGATCCCTCCCTATCACCCAGTCCTTGTTGATCTTCCTCCTCACGTCCAGACCAACTTCCTCATAAACTTCACGAATTGCGGATTCTTCATCTGTTTCCCCTGCCTCTTTCTTTCCTTTGGGGAATCCCCAAGTAGACGATTTATAGCTCTGAACTAACAAACACTGTCAATTGACAAAAGATGGAGTTTGTGAACTGAAATGACTAGCAACGACATACAGTGCACCCTCAATAGACAACATCTCAAGGAACAGGTGAAAACGTCTTCAGATCAGTAATTCATATTAAAAGGAGCAAACATTTGAGTATAGGTGAAGATATGGATCTACAAGAGGCTCCTTATGAGAGGGACTTACTCTCAAGCAATCTTGTACAAAGACTCTAACGTAGATATTGAATGCTGTAAGGTGTGCACACATGATGATAGACAGATGGACATATAACATAGGTGGTACAGATATACAGTTTTATGCTATTCAATTATACAGTTTATATAGGTAGTATAGCTATATGTACAGTTCTCAATCGCACTCACTTTATCCATTTTCTCGTTCAGGATAATGCCTCCACAAACTGGTCTCTTGTGTTTGGACGACTTGTACTCTTCAGCCAGTTGACCCACTGTACGGTCCCTCACTGCCAGTGATGGGATATGACGGAAAACTGAGGAAAGTGAAAAATAATGAAACCAGAAATCAATAACAGCCATGAAGTTTAACTTACTTTACAATTAAGACCATCTATGTAACAATTATTAGTTAGTGCTAATTCTGGCATAAAAAGGGGTATCAAGACTTACAATAAGAACTTCATGAGACTGGGAAGAAGTGGTCCTAATATTGAGGTGGCCTTCAAGTCTCTAGGCTACGTACCTGTGGCAATGAACTCCTTGAAGTCACAAGCTGGTAGAGAGGGATCTTCCGTTCTATTCAAGTCCAGATAGAACCAGTACGCTAGTTCGATGTGATAACATAGCTTGATTGGATCGTTCTTCTCTTCCTCGGGAATATTGATCAAAAATCGACTAAATGTAAAACAAATAGAAGATACGAGAATGTCAACCTATCCAAGTTAGAGAAACCGCCCTTTTATCTCAATCCACAAACACAAGTCTATATATACAGATAAACGCATCGGTTATACCTGCACAAATCATCAAGTACAGACTCTCGAATCGGTACCGGGGGTACGGAAACAGACATAGCTTTCAAAGCTTCTCCCTGACTTCGACGACCATGTTATTCAGATCACGTGCAATGATTACAAACAACATGGGGAATTTCCCTCGAGCACAGCAGCTTCCTATTGGTCGAAAGGTACAAAATGGCTACCTCTTATACTCGTGGCTGGTGTACTTGTAAACGTGCTATTGTATTCTTTATTGTTATTGTTGCCATTCAACTCGTTGATTGTATACCAGGTATGTGAAATATGTATCTAAATTCATTTAATACGATCGAATATATGCTTTAGTTATCGCATGAGTGCAGAATTGACAGTCCGGAACATTATCGTACCTCTTAGTATAGAGGCCTTAGTATAAATGGAGGATTGAGATTTGAGGTTCTACTGTACGTGAGATAGGTATTTGTCTTTTCTAAGGTTTGTCCCAGGAACAACAAGAATGGATCGATACCGTTCGGTTCGGTAATGTGTCCAAGACCTGGCCAAGCCTCTCACAACAACAGTTGCAGCAACTTTTCCACAACGTAGAGAAACTCAACAATGACTCCTGGCCTGACAACTTCCCTTATAACCAAGCAGGTGAGATGTAACCGTTTTGTGGTGAGATGTGACCGTTGTGTGGTGAGACACACAGTCCAATCAACTCTCTTCTTGTCTCCAGTTGAAGTGTGGTACAGTGACAAGAACAAGACGAAGGTCGTTCGCTACGATGACTGCGGTGATAGTGCAGCTTGGACAGGGCTGTACTTGGCTGCCCTGTCTCACAAGTACAATGTAACAGGCGATGCTCGTGTGCTGGTGGGTAGGTGTTGTTTGTGTGACCTGTTGTTGTTGTTGTTTGTGTGACCTATTATTGTTGTTGTTTGTGTGACTTGTTGTTGTTTTTCGTGTGACCTGTTGTTGTTTATGTGACCTATTGTTGTTGTTGTTCATGTGACCTATTATTATTGTTGTTCATGTGACCTGGTGTTGTTTTTGTTTGTAGTTGCATTTTTTGGCACTAGCACTATCATACGTAGTGATACATAAATATACTGAACACATTCAAATGCTAATTGTTTATGTTTTGTTGCTTGGGTTGTTACTGTTTATTGTTTACACATTATTGATCAATCCATGTGTACTATATGTTATGTATTAGGGCAACATTACAGCTATTTTGAAAGAAATTGAAAACATGACATTGTGTACTGGAAAGAAGGGATATATTGTGAGTGCAGCAATTCAAGTCTCAAATCCAAATGTTATGAACACATAAACAGTGTTGTCAGGTGGATTGGTGGAAAAATCCAGAATTTCACACTGTTGGTGTAACCTCACTCTATGGTGTAGCGTTACAAAGGAGTGTTACGTCATTAATAATGGCTACCGTAGTATACTCGTCGGTATCGTTTGTTGTAAAGATATACAATACTTCGCGGACAGTAGTAATATTCCTAAGCATTTCTTACATATTTGTAATGGCTAAGGCTTTGATATTGTAATAGCAGTGTAGGTCACAGTGGCTGTGTACATTTAATTTCCAATTTCCTTAATTACAATCTACACTAATCCGTAGAAATGGCCCTTACAAGGCTTATCCATCCGTATGCTCCTTCCAGACCTCAAAATCCGTATAATACAGATATCTGTAGACCTGGCAACACTGCATATATACATTATGGGAAAGTGTCTGGGTTCAAGACTATTTTATTTATACTGTTGATGTTTTATGTTACTATGGTTACCTGACTGTTTATTGTTATAAATGTCTCTCAGCCAAGAATGGTTGGTCTTGCCAACGATCCAGCTTACTATGCCTATTACAATGGCTATGATGACAATGGGTAAGACCCTATAATTACTGCTGTTTACTGTTTGTTTACACCATTGTTTTCACCTAGACATTTCTCATGCGCTGCTCCTTATGAGGATTATGTATGGCTTGGACACTCCTCCAGAGATATGTGAGTTGTCTCTGTTTCCACTTCCGTTTCGGGTTTATAGAATTGGAATTGGAGTTTCCATCCCCACAGGTACATGGGTATTGCTTTTGGTCTCACTAATGTTTGGCATTTTGTAAATGATGAAAAGACTAAAATGCTCACTCAAAACATTACTGAGAGCATTCTGGACGATTTGATTAAAGAGCACTTTTGGATTGTATCACCCAAAAAACAGGTTGTGTGTGTGTGTGTGTGTGTGTGTGTGTGTGTGTGTGTGTGTGTGTGTGTGTGTGTGTGTGTGTGTGTGTGTCAACTGAATTATCACCCCCACTCCCACAGCTAACCAACCCAGTTCCAGGGTTTAGTGCTGTGTTCAGAAAACTGGCCCTGACTGTGAATCCTTCTAAGTACAGCAGCCAGAAGAGAGGCTACGAGGATGACTTCTTGTTGCTTGTTCTATCAGAGAATTTTGTTCTCAAAGACAAATGGGCTTCAGGCTATTATGTCAATGAGGTGTGTGTGTGTCCGTGTGTGTGTGTGTGTGCGTGCGTGTGTGTGTGTGTGTGTGTGTGTGTGTGTGTGTGTGTGTGTGTGTGTGTGTGTGTGTGTGTGTGTGTTAGTTAAAATCTATAGAATTGCATATAAATTACATCAATATTTTGCAAATATGTTGATATTAATATTATATACGAAATCTTGCTCTCATCGCAGTTAAAAGTTGAGACAGTTTATATATTGTCCATACTTGAAACTGAAGATCAGTCTAAAGTGAAAACACTTTATAACGGCTTTACTAAAATAGCTGTTGAGCAAGCAGACCATCTACAACCTGGGTGCGTGCGTGTGTGTGTGTGTGTGTGTGTGTGCGTGTGAGTGTGTATGAGTGTGTGTGTGTGTGTGTGTGTGTGTGTGTGTGTGTGTGTGTGTGTGTGTGTGTGTGTGTCCACTTATAGGTCATATTTATCTTCCTAAATGAAATTATGTTCATTGGTGGACCATTTTATCATAACTTCATTCTCCAGTTTTGCAGCCTTCTATCTCTCTGCCTTTCCAAACACAACTGAGTACAAAGTACCCAGAGGAGTCTTACAAGGTTAGATGTAGTGTATGTGTGTGTGTATGTGTGTGTGTGTGTGTGCGTGTGTGTGTGATTACTGACATTAAATGTTTATTTCATCACATTTTGTACACGCACACACATACACATACACACACACACACACACACACACACACACACACACACACACACACATACGCACACACACGCACACAGGTGGATTATTTGACTACCCATCTGCTCCAGATTGGGGACGATATGTTGACCTTACTAACGATACACAGGTTTGTGTGTGTGTGTGTGTGTGTTACAAGTACATTTATAAACCCTTTAACTACTACTTCACATAATGTCAATGTGACCTTTTGTTCTTCTCTGAGTTATTTCCTTGTATCCACTTCTCCAGTATTTGCCTCACAAGAATACTGACCACAGTGTATATGCTGTGAATGTTAGGGACCGTCCACCAGATGTTTACCAGTGGCAGAGATCACCAACAGCATTAAAGGTCAGTGTGTGTGTGTGTGTGTGTGTGTGTGTGTGTGTGTGTGTCTGTGTGTGTCTGTGTGTGTGTGTGTGTGTGTGTGTGTGTGTGTGTGTGTGTGTGTGTGTGCGTGTGTATGTGTGCGTGTGTGTGTGTATGTGTGCGTGCGTGCGTGTGTGTGTGTGTGTGTGTGTGTGTCTGTGTGCTCACATATTTTCATGCATGGTGTATATACCTCATTTTCTGTGTAAACTATACTGAAATGTATGTCCCCACCCACCCAGGGTGGTGATACAGGAGCAGTGCAGTATCCTCACATTGATCTCATCTTACCTTACTGGATGGGGAGGTGTGTGTGTGTGTGTGTGTGTGTGTGTGTGTGTGTGTGTGTGTGTGTGTGTGTGTGTGTGTGTATGTGCATGTGACTACCAAATGATTCCCATGTGATATCTCTTCCACCATGTTTGATCAGGTCTACACTGAAAGTACTATTATCCTAATAGCATCTGTTGCTATGGAAACAGCTAGTACCTTTCCACAACAATAATGTATTAACCCCTTTCTATTGTATAATGAAGCTTCCAAGCCATTAGCTGATGTAATTTTTTAACGTTAGTGATTTCAACGAATCCTGAACTGGTCAAGACATGGACAATTGGTCTGATGGTGACTTACTTGATCACGATTAACCCAGAAAATCCTATATCTCCCAATCCTCACTAACTCCAGCATCACTGATATAGCATTATTGTTACTGCATGGCTTGAATGTGTGGAGAATATAACTTGTTTATTGTTATTGTTGTTGTTTTCATTCGATCTTTATGCAGGTCATCCGGACACATATAACATACATACATACTAAGTGACTATAGTGTATGTATACTGTATATCGAACTACAGTGCTACATTGAGGGTCTTTTGTGCATGCAATATCGAAAATGGGGGAAGTTTATTTGAATTGGGAGGCTCATTTGAATTGGTTGGAAAACATTTTACATGAATGATGATATAATTAATGCATATTATTACAGTAACATGCACATAGTGGTGTATAAATGTTTACAATTGTATCGTAACATACAAGTTTGAAAATCATGCAGCACTTTATGTATAATAATTTCTATATAATACCATATGCAATTTTTTTAATATTAGATTATACCTTTTACATGATAATAATTGACTATCTACGTACAGTGACAATAGTGCAATTTGTATGATTATGTGATGGAACACATAATCATACAAACCACACTAGTACTGAACCAGTGATGTTAGCTGGCCATGAGATGTGATGAAATCGGATCATCGACTTAACAATATTAATGGTTGATTCTCTGGCATGCATAATATTATGGTCTTCAGGATGACAACAATTTCACATGCCTTTGGTCGCTTGTGGTAATCAAACTGAAGCATTCTGTTAAAAAGTTGTATTTCGGAACTCGTGGCATTCTTGAGATCAAAGGCGAGGAGAGTAGTCGGAGGTTTGCTTCTGTCCTTGTCGTTTTCTGATTTACTGAGAAATCTCCCAAGCTCCTTTCGGCTCCCGTCCTCCACTATAGGAACAAGAGGGGTTGGTCTTTCAGCTATCATGACAAACACCAACCCAAGAGAAAACAGGTCGCTCTCCTGGGTGAGGTGCATGTTGAAGATCTCTGGCGCCGTGAACGGTCTTGAGCTGTAGTGGTCCTCAAACAACACATCGTCCGAACTAATGTAACGTTCAAGGTCTTCTGCAGTCTTGGCCCCTCCAAAATCGCATATTTTTAAGTGGAAATTGGACGAGATGAGCATATTGGCGGGTTTGATGTCACAGTGTATGATCCCTTCCTGGTGGATGTATTCCACTCCTGATGCTAGCTCGGAGTACCAGGTCAAGCGTTGTCTCTTTGTAAGAAGACTTTCAGACATTGTCAGGTACTGGTCGAGATTACCATTTGGACAGTACTCTATTACCAAAGCGAACACCGACATGAATTCGTAAAACTCGATCATTTTCACAATAACGGAGGAAGATAAACTTCTGAGTATTTCGGCTTCCTGTGAGGCCGTCCTCTCAGTATCGAATACTTTAATGGCTACTTCCTCGCCGTCCAAAGACTCGGCCAAATACACCTTACTAAAAGCTCCCCACCCAATGGGATCCTCCTTCACGTTAGGGTAACCGCCATGCTCAGCTACCTTCCGCACTACATCTGGTTGGTGAACCTCATCCATTTCCCAAGCCTCAGGCTAGGCAAAGAGACTCCTACTATTTCGGATCCTCTTTTCAGGTCTGTGTCGACCGAAGTTTCCATTGAAAGTTGAACAAGCATGCCTAGGCACGTTCGAGCGTGCCAGCGTAGGGTTCACCCCCGGCGCTCACTGCCCGGCAGCTAGCACGTGAGTAAATAGTCACGTGCATGCACGTGTGACGCCATCATAAATGGCCACTGAAACCTTATCACGGCGTATTGTGTACAAAAACTATGGCGGGTATAACACCTCACATCACTGTTCGGCATAGTCTGGGTGCCCGCGTATTCGAACCTCAACAACTGAGAACAATCTACAGTGGGAATATCTACATTATTAAATAATATGTACCACTGCTTTATCCATACATCCGTACAAACTATACATGTTGGTGTAAAAGATAAAATGGCAGGTAATAATATGGCAATGTAAATGAAATCAACCAACAAAAATGTAAATCGTAGTTTCTGAGAATCTGTTCAATCAAGATCAAGAGGGGGGATCTTGCATTCTGCATTCACTATTGTGATGAGCTCAGGATTTGCTGGATGGTATCTTGTTGATCTGGAACCTCTCAAACACATTATTGCTGATCTCAGTATATGAAGAAATTTAGTCTACATCTTATCCAGTGTCCAGAACATCTACAGTAGACTGAGGTACTTTAGGCTGTACTGATGGAGACAAATACATAGACCCAGTTGCTGTGCACCAGCCTACTTCATTCAAGAGAGATATACCTGCAATAGTGTATTCTCAAAATGTTCCACACTAATATAACAATATTACATAATTTTAACTTTATATATTCTTAATATAGTAAACTTTTCACATGATATTAGCTCACATGAGTATACATAATTATTACTATTAGTATGAATGATTACAATACTGAATATTATAAACTATACTTGACATATATGGTAAAGATTATGCTCTTAGTCAAAGATATACTAAAGATATGTAAATTCGATCATTTTTTTCAATCTGTACCTGGTACAACCATGTTACTGTCCACAAAACTGACTATGACTTCGGCCAGTAGTAAACAAAAACTGCAACCAATATGACTAAAAACATACACAGGCACAGGCATGAACACCCTCCACCTCCAGATTCCAGACCAGGCTGCACAGCATGTGCACGTTGAGGTATGGGATTGAGCATATACAACAATGAATCTTTAACAAAATTTGCTGTTGGTCGCATCTTGTAATAGAACGTCAACATTGCATTAAAGAGAGATACTTCGACCTCTGGGACAGATTGGAGATCGACATCAAGAAGACTAACTGGATAACTAATAAACACGGGTAACATTAGCCTTTGCCTGTGAAGATACAATCCCAAGTATGGTGGAACATCTTCAAGTTGTTTCACTAGAGGGAATTGAGGTCCTGGTGGAACATCTTGTTTCACTAGAGGGTATTGAGGTCCTGGTTCGGCTGCGATCATGACAAAGACTAATCCAAGTGAAAAGAGGTCACTTGATTTTTGGTAATGTCTAGCAAAAATCTCTGGTGCCACATAAGGTACAGTGCCAGCACGCTCATTCATATAGTAGTTTTCCACACTAAAATCTTTGTCAAGTGAAAAGTTGACTTTGTAGTCATAGGCAACCTTTGCTAATCCGACATCGCCCAGTTTCAGTTGGAAATTAGCTGTGATTAAGATGTTGGCCGGTTTGATGTCACGGTGTGCGATATCCTTCGAGTGGAGGTAACTCAATCCAGAGGCAAGTTCATGATACCATGTTAGACGCTGCTTTCTGTCTACCTTCGGGTGATTCTCCAAATACGTCTGAAGATCACCTTTTGGACAAAACTCCATTACTAAGACGTAAACTTTCCACGATTGAAAGTAACCGCCAATATCGTGTCCATAAAAGTCGATCATTTTCACGATATAGGGAGAAGATAGGTTTTGGAGTGTTTCCGCTTCTTGAAAAGCTGTTTGCTTCGTCTTGAACGATTTGATGGCAACTTTCCCCCAGAAGCTCGAAGCCAAATACACGTCACCGAAAGCTCCGTTCCCGAGTTTCCTCTCGATAGTGTAGCCCCTATGTTCAGCTGCCTTTTTAGCTTGTTGTAAACTGCTGCTCGTGATGCCCATGGTTTCAACTGAAGCTGTTCACGTCAATGATTCAGTTTCACAATAAAAGTTAATGATCTTCTTTGCGAGACGTATCGAGAATGGGCAGTTCCAAGAATTCAATACGAGTTCAGAGAACAGGGGGCGTATCAGCGTCATCGCATCATGGCGTCATCATAAATAGCCATTGCACATGTATCGATCCGTATATCACTTGTATAACGATGTAAGAAGTCAGTATAGACTTGCGTGTCTTGTTAATTTTATATTGGTTCATCTGGAAGCAATTTACAGCAAATCAAATCTACTAGACTAAGTACTCTATAAAATAAATGTAATATTCACAACTAATCGTATAAGACTGGACAAGTGGCATACTGCTGCACAAGACAAATTTACCTTGTTCTATGGTGTGCATATTATGTTTCCTAATGTACACTTTACTCAAACGTAGATTCAAATTACATGTAATTAATCTGTATTAGTACATTCATGGACATTGTGTTTAACTTTCTAGTATTGATTTTGGTACGGTAACCATATTATAGTTCATTTTATTACTCATCACAAAGTTAACAATCCATTATATAATTCATCGAGGTACAAAGAGTCCAAAATAATATGATAGTCAACATACTTGGTGATGAAATAACTGGGGATACATGTTCCAGACAAACTTAAGACAGTGTTGAAGTTTATTTTCTGTTAGCCATGGCAAATCCAGCCAGTACTAATGCACCGAAAGCTACCACTGCTCCTATTCCGAAAGCACCATATGTGCTACTTTTAGGTAAGGCTACATCGACTACTTCTGAGGGACCTGGCATATTGCTGCTATCAAACATGGCCCTCAAGCAGATTTCAACATCACTTGCAGTTGGTCGCCTTTTATGATCATATTGGACCATGCTGTTGAACAAATACATTTCAGCTGTTGAGGGATTTTTGAGAGGCATGTCAAGTAGGCAGATAGGGTCACTTCTAACTATCCCATTCATATGGAGAAATTCTCCAAGCCATTGTGGTCCAGATTTAGATTTGATCTTGGGGTTGAGAGGATTTGGCGTCTCTGCGATCATGATAAACACCAATCCAAGAGAAAACACATCACTGGGGTTCTTGTAGTTTCTATCATAAACTTCTGGTGCCATGTATGGCCTCGTACCGGCATATTCGTTCATGTAGTAGTGTTCAAAGGACCTATATTCCTTACTGGAGCTAGCTCCGAGGTCATATGCAGCCTTCGCAATCCCAACATCACCGAGTTTCAGATGGAATCGGTCTGTAATCAGGACGTTGTCTGGTTTGATGTCACAGTGGGTAATACCCCTCAGGTGAATGTACTTCAATCCTGCGGCGAGTTCGACACAATGACAAATACTTCCCGAGATCTCCGTGCGCACAGTACTCCATTACCAGAGCGAAAACTCTGTTGGCATACGCAATGTCGAAATGGTAAGATTTGATCATTTTCACAATGTAGGGAGAAGATAGACTTTGAAGCGTTTGTGCTTCTTGAAAGGCCGACCTCTCCGTCTTGAACAGTTTGATGGCTACTTCCTTGCGGTCGTAGACAGATTTGGCTAGATACACCTCCCCGAAGGCTCCACTCCCCAGTTTCTTCTCGATTGAATATCCACCGTGTTGAGCTGTCTTATGAGCTTCCTCCGTACTGTTCTCGTTGCCCATCTTCAGAAATATCAAAACGAAATACTCCTATATCCTGTCCTCGACTTATGGTTGTTCTTATAATTACTTCTTCCAAGAATCCAGCTCGAGTTCGCCAAGCTAGCGGATATTGGATATAGGGACGACACGGACGGAGGAAGTATATATATATGACGTATAATTACGTATTGTACATAATCCCGTATACTCCCTGAGTATACATTCCGTATACGTATACCTATAATATTATTATATAGATTAATAGTATGTATCTTCTGCATAGTATTTCATAGAGTATCTACTGTTAATCTAATAGCTACAGCATGCATATTATGCCCCCATTAAGCCCATGGTCATCAGTTAATATCAGGGTTATAGTCATACAATCGTAATCATATGAATTACACACCAATTTGAAATTTGCTACACTATTCAATCACGTTTACAAAGTTCAGCTGTTCTAGTCGTTCAACTGGTTTTCTCCTTTTCGAGCCTCTTCTTCCTCTGCCCGTACAGATACATCATGTTCGCGGACACTCCTGAGTATCAGCAAGAATATAAAGTACAATGGAACCTCTCTATAAAGGACACGTTGGGACCATAATGTTAGTCCTTATTACAGAGGTTTCCTCAATTTAGAGGTTATTTTATACACTTCAGTACTACACTGGGACACAGAATGGTGTCCTTATTATAGAGGTTTCCACATTTCAGAGGTTTGTAATAGAGAGGTCCCACTGTAGTACACAACAGTCTACAAGGGGACAGAGAGTATCCCAAGTACAAGTGTATTGATACAGCAGGTCTTGTACGTCCAAGTCAGACTGTTTCATGACAGTTACCTCCACATAAAGGCCACCCGTTCATTCAAGACTACTTCAAAGTGATACTTTCATATCAATACTGCCTGTTTAGGATGGACTACTTCCAAGTGGTTGCCTCTACAAAGGGGAACTGAGTGGAGTGTATGTATTAACAGAGGTATGTGCTAACCAGGGTACTTAGTAAGCAAGTCACACTGTACAATGGTTGGTTAACTATGGCGGGAGTTATAGTACAAATGATCACAGTTAATTCAGGAACATGTTGCAGGTGTATGGAGAGCACTCGATCAACACGGTCACATGTATAGTGCAGCTCGCTTTGTGAGTACCCAGTTTGTAAATACTCAGTGAGTACACTTCACTCAGTCCCTAGCTCATGTACACTATGTCAACCAGTGCTGATAGTAAGTACCTCTGACAAGACGTACAGATTAGGTGTGTCGATTCGCTGTTGCTTCAAGAAACTCACTAATCAATTTGGACTGTACACAGTGAATTCTCATTAATCCACCAAACCTCTTAATCCTCCACAAGTTTTCATTATATTGATAACATATTTCAGAAAATTAACGAGTATTCACTGTATATGCATATCACATTACACCATATTAAAATACGGTTCAAACTTTATCACTGAATACTAAAATATACTGACCACACTGCATGTGTACAGCACACAATAGGGTGAATATACAGCAATTAAAATACATCAAACACAATAAATCATATTATGGTGAGGGTAAAATAATCAAATCATCATTCGTTATTGGTGACAAGTATTTAGCTGCAAGCAATAACAGGATTGGAATGAACAGGGACATATTCTCCTGAAGTACTCCTTGCCTTTGGCTTGTGGCTCAAAATGTTGGCTATTGAGAACAGCTGGAACGTCTTTTTCATGTTGGGAGGAGAGACCCTCAACGAAGAGGTAGCATCTTGTTTTCTTGGACTGAAGCTATTGTTCATCTTCTCTTGACCGACAAACAAAATATCCTCATCTTCCTCTTCCAAATATTCTGTTTCCTCTTTCGATTGGCCCACAGAGCCCGAATAACCACTTGAAAGTACTTGAACCTCAGAAACATCAGACATGTCAACTTTACCCATTGGGGATACGTTGGTGGGCACAACAAGTGGATTCTTGGTGATCAGCGTTAGGCAAGATGCATGAGGTGTGGTCTGAAAGAAGGGTGACACTCCTGAAACAGCCAAAGAACACTGGTACACTCCTGAAGGAAGTGAGCACGGGTAAACTCCAGTGGTGGATGACACGCGGACTCTAGCCTTGGCTTTCCTACGACGGTAGTCTCCACTCAAGAAATCCATCAAGTTTGCCGGATGGATGGTCCAATAGCTCCCTTTCTCGCCCTTGCAGCGACCAAATTTCACAAAACACTCGTTCAGCGACAGGTTGTGACGAACACTGTTCTTCCAACTCTGAGGAGACTTCTTGGCAAATCGAGAATCGTTCTGTTGGATGAAGGTGTAGATGTCTTTAAGACTGCACCGCTGGCCAGGAGAACTAAGGATGGCTTTGGCTATGACAGCAATATAGGAATCTTCACCTTTGAGCCCAATATTTCGAGTCGTTCTTGAATTCATTGTTATCTTCTTCAGCAAGAATACCTCTCTCAGACCACACTAAATCACTTGGTGTGAATTTACTGCTTGCAGTTTGAACCTATTTATATACTTGTTTGGGGTTGGACTATTGTAAACATCCCAATTAACACACTCACACCCTACAAAGGTGCTAACTTGAGCTTGCCACCTGCAACTTAGCCAATTAGAGGATCTTACTTCCAATTGGTTGATTGCCATTTGAATTAACATGTCTGCACAGGTGCAAACAGACCCATTTGGGTGTTATCACAACTGGTAAATAACAAACAATACAAGGAATCTGATTGGTCCAGTGACACACTTTGAAAGTAACCAACCAAGACCATGGCAATCACAGAAATGAATAAGATGTGTGTTAACATCAGTGTATTGTTGCCCAGGAGTCATGCACCCACCAGCTACTGTTACACGCTGAGCTGTAACACATCAGTAATAGATTCCACATGACAAACAACATTGTGAATGACAAATTATTCCCTGCAACTTCATTGTCGAGGGTGTTATGAATGTTGACCAATCACTGACTGTAACGGTAACTTCAAAAAATGCCTCACACAATGGCTAGCAGTGATTGGCACAATCACATTGACACACAGCATACATTTGTATGGGTTGACTGAATGGCAACCTTACATGTGTACTGTGAGAATATGTGCGAGAAATCTAAACATCAAACAATTATGTTGCGTGAATACAGGTGAGAACCAACAATATCAACCACTTCCAATTTGGGCTATTATAATGCACACAATTGCACAAATACGTACATTACACACATTTGTACAAATCCAGTACGTACACTTGTACAAACAGTACACACACCTGTACAAATTAAGTACACACACTTGTACAAATACAGTACACACACTTGTACAAACACAGTACACACACACTTGTACAAATACAGTACACACACTTGTACAAACACAGTACACACACACTTGTACAAATACAGTATACACACTTGTACAACACTTTGCATACAATGTTATCAATACATGATACTTCATATAGTCCCAGCAATAACTTACCA
>OZ026560.1:4504258-4529258 GCA_964020155.1 Chondrilla cf. caribensis
ACTTTGTCGGGTAAAACTAAAATTGAACATACCTCCACAGATTGCAGCAACACCCTTAGAAATAGGAAAGACTTCCTTTGCGTCCAAAGCACGGTTGGAGAAAGAACGCACTCGTCGGCCATTTTTCATAGACCCTGCACCCTACGTAATTGTAAAAGGGGGATTTCCCCACTATTGCATGACGCACCAGTTAGGCGAGTTCGGCATGGATTCAGAAGTCGCAGAGAGGATACGAGGGTCTATTGTGGGTCTTGCTGTTTGTGACGCCGTGGGGACGACCCTGGAGTTCCGTCCACCGGGCTCATTTGAACCCATTACTGACATGGTTGGCGGTGGTCCTTTCAACCTTCTTCCAGGACAGGTGTGTTGCCCTGTGCATAGGTAAATGAACATGTAAGGCTACTACACGCCTGGTATATAAAGGCGGGATATCCAATAGGTGTACACATTAAGGGGTTCAGTATAGATGTAGCTATTTATCATTGGCAATAACCAGATCTGAACATGATCATTTTTGTATACATTTTTGTGCTGTGTGTATTGTGACTCCCTCTTAATTCTCTTGTTTGTTGACTTGTTGTCTATCGATTTGTTGTCTGTTGACTTGTTGTCTTGTTGTTGCCAACTGAAGTGGACTGATGATACCAGTATGGCGCTGTGTATAGCAGAGAGCCTCATTGAGTGCCAGGGGTATAACAGTCTGGATATGGTGAAGAGGTTTTATGACTGGTACCAGGTGTGTGTGTGTGTGTGTGTGTGTGTGTGTGTGTGTGTGTGTGTGTGAGAGAGAGAGAGAGAGAGAGAGAGAGAGAGAGAGAGAGAGAATGTGTGTGTGTATGTGTGAGAGAGAGAGGGAGAGTGTGTGCGCGTGTGTGTATGTGTGTGTGTGTGTGTGTGCGTGCGTGTGTGTGGTGTGTGTGTGTGTGTGTGTGTGTGTGTGTGTGTGTGTGTGTGTGTGTGTGTTGTAAGTTGTATAGTACATGACCAACAAAGATCTATTCATTATTGTTGAACACTTAACTTTCCTATCTCACACTTCACATAGAATGGTCACTTGTCTAGCAATGGTAGATGTTTTGATATTGGCAAGACAACCATCAAAGCCTTAATGAATTATGTCAAATCTGATTTCTCCAAGCCCTATCTGGCTTCGACCGCTGATGTTGCTTCAGGGAATGGTTGCATCATGAGACTATGTCCGATGCCGCTGGCCTTCAGCAAGCATCCTCTAGCAGCTATTGAGTTGAGCGGAGACTGTGGACGAACTACACATGGTGGAAGGCCGGCTGTAGATTGCTCCAGGTGTGTGTGTGTGTGTGTGTGTGTGTGTGTGTGTGTGTGTGTGTGTGTGTGTGTGTGTGTGTGTGTGCGTGCATTTGTGTATATATGTGTGTATCCATGTGTGTGCGTGTGTGTGTTTGTGCATGTTATGTGTGTGCTTGTGCCCTGTACTGTATGTATGGATGTGAGTCGAGTGTGTTTACCCCTTTGTCTTTTGAATGTAGATATTTTGGTGGTCTCTTAGTTGGTTGTGTGAATGGCGTTTCCAAGGAAGAGCTACTGTCACCATGCTACAGTCCCATTCCCAATTATTGGAGAGACAACAAACTGGTTGGTGTCCGTGTGTCGTACTTGTTATGTCTCGTAAATCTGGATGAGACAAGAATGATATTCCAAACATGAAGCATCCTCGTGATGTTCAGAAAAGTGTTCTTTGTGGCCATTACTCCCTTCTGTCCATCTTTCCTTTTTATCTCTTTCTCTCTCTCGCACACTCAAGACTCTCTCCTTCCTACCCCTTATCTCTAGTGCGACCAGGTGGATGAAGTAGCCTCTGGATCCTTCAAGGCGAGGGAGCCACCAGAGATAAAGGCCACAGGCTTTTCTGTACGGACGCTAGAAGCAGCTCTGTGGGCGTTTTGGCACACGGACAACTTCAAAGATGGCTGCCTGAAGTGTGGTTAGTGAGATCTGTTGTGTTAGCCGTGTTGGATGGTAACGAGACTCCAAAGGTTTGAGATTTGTACAGAAACCATCCTACTCCTATAATTGCAGTGTGTCGCGGTGTGTGATGTTGTACCTCCATGATTTGACAGTCAAAGACAAGAAAAGTACATAAGATTATGACCGTTACATTTAAATGTTTTGTCTAATTTTGAAAAGAAGGTTCATAACATTAAATCAGATAATAAAGAAAATTCTACAATTGTTTTTCAATTCAGAGAGAATGCTAAATATTGTCATATAGTAGAGACAGTGTTGGACTGTACATACTCCACTTCATAGAACTATATTGTAACGTCCTGTGTATTGTGGTACTTTGACTGGCTGTGTTTGTCCTCACTATCCAGTGAACCTTGGTAATGACACTGACACTGTTGGAGCCATCTATGGACAGATTGCTGGTTGTTACTATGGTTACGAAGGTATCCCACAGGAATGGAGGGAAAAGTGCTTCTTTCTCTCGCTCTTGACGTTGATGGCTGATGAAATTCACGACTTGTCCTTCAAGATAGCTCCTCCTCCCCTACCGATTACAGACGATGGAAAATGGATGACAGATGTTAAGCCAGTTGATGGAGGTAAATAACAGCTCTCTTGTTCTGCCCGTACTTAATTGTGCAAAAGTAAAGGGCTTTAGCAAAACTCCATGAAAGTTTCATCTCATAAGCTTTGGTTCAGTTTTGTTTCTTCTGAATCCAACCCTCCCACACACACACACACACACGCATGCATGTACACACACACACACACAAGCACACACACACACACACACAGGCACACACACACGCACGCACGCACGCACGCACACACACACACACACACACATACACACACACGCACACACACACACACGCACACACAAATGCACACAAACACACACACACACACACACACACACACACACACACACACACACACACACACACACACACACACACACACACACACACACAAATGCACACAAACACACACACACACACACACACACACACACACACACACACACACACACACACACACACACACACACACACACACACACACAAATGCACACATTGCATTCTGTTCTGTTTCTCCTTTACTTAGTGTCAAAGAGATATGACAGTATAAAGAGGAAGGGATATGACTTCCTTGAATTTGAAAACAGGGAAATATTGAGAAAATCTCTTCCTTGTCCAAAGCAGTACAAAAGGTTTGTGAGCATATGTTTCACCTGTTTCCATCCAGCACCTAGGTTGGTACACCACATGCTATTTCTAATTATTATGTAATACAGGAATTAATCACCTTTAAATCACCTACCCTCAGACCCATGATAATTATTTCTTTAGCTGGAATATTCCATTATTGTCCAACTTTTTTAAAGGTGTATTAGTTGGATGCAAGTTTTAACATTGGTAGCAGTTCAGACACGTTCAATGTAATGGCTCACCACCCTCAAACCGTCCTGTTGATTATTTTCACTTTGTGTGCAGTTTGGAAGAAATGGACTCTGATCTGGAAAGGGTTAAAGAACACTACAAGTCTTTCCCTCCGGATGCCCGAGATGACACCATCTTTAAGGACTTTGAGAGAATGTGGAGTGCTTACAGAGAAGATTGCTCTCGAAGGTCACAGCGAAGAATTTGAACTGTACATGACCACCAATATATATATGTACAATATTATATATAATTTAATATAATATAATATACGTAATAGTATAATACGAAAGCTAAGTGGAATTCAGCCTGCTAAGGGAGAAAGGAGAAAAGCGAAAAACCGGCAACTGCGGGACTCGAACCCAGGGTGTCTGACTAAAGCCGTCATAAACCACCGAGCCACGAAGCCACCACAGAAACCAGCCTCCACAATTCTCCTTTCATACTACACCGGTGACTACTGCTAACTGCAGTCACACACCGGCGAGACCACACGGCTGTGTGGATTATCGCGAGTCGATGTTACAGTTCTTTTACTAACTTCGTTAGTTCGTTAATAGTATAATATATGTAATTTGTATTTATGTATATTATTATATTATACTATGTACAAATCCATATAACAATTATTATAGCACAAAAACTGATACATATGCACCTGTTGGAGGTGGTATGGCTTCATGGTAACCAGCGAGATGTTTTTTCGCTGGTCTCCACAGCTCCACAATAACCATATTATTATAATACCTATAAAGAACAATGTATATATTCTTTTTTTTACTAACTTCGTTAGCTATCTTCATTACTGCCCCTAGTCTACTCGGTTTTTAGTGGGTGTAATCATTTCATCTAATCTTAAATCATAGATGATCATATATACGTATGTAAGCAGGAGTATGACAAATACGAACGTTAAGTGTAACACTAAGTAACAATGTATATACTTTAATCTGTTCATTCCAATGGAGGTACTACAGTCGCCGACCTTGTGGTGACCAGCCAGGTATATTTTCACATTTGTCACGGTTCATTCAGGCTGCCCAGTGCCCATACCAAACTTAATATAAATACAGATGCATGCACACCCTCCCAGTATTTTATGGGAACCTAGCTGTTGACCTATACTAAGTTATGAAACAATTCTCATCTCCGCAGATGGTCCCTAACCCCTACTACATCCGGAGGTGCTTAATATATTTTAATGTATGGGAAGGTATAGGATCAAAAAACGCTAAGCACCTTTTTGCGTAGCTCATGGGAGAGGGGGCGTGTCAACATGATATTTTATGGGAACCTAGCTGTGGACCTATACTAAGTTATGAAACAATTTACATCTCCGTAGGTGGTCCCTAACCCTAACTACACTCAGAGGTGCTTAATTTATTTTAATGTATGGGAAGGTATAGAATCAAAAAACGCTAAGCACCTTTTTGCGTAGCTCATGAGACAGGGGGCGTGTCAACATGATATTTTATGGGAACCTAGCTGTAGACCTATACTAAGTTATGAAACAATTCTCATCTCCGTAGATGGTCCCTAACCCCTACTACATCCGGAGGTGCTTAAATATATTTTAATGTATGGGAAGGTATAGGATCAAGAAACGCTAAGCACCTTTTTGCGTAGCTCATGAGACAGGGGGCGTGTCAACATGATATTTTATGGGAACCTAGCTGTGGACCCATACTAAGTTATGAAACAATTCTCATCTCCGCAGATGGTCCCTAATCCCTACTACATCCGGAGGTGCTTAATTTATTTTAATGTATGGGAAGGTATAGGATCAAAAAACGCTAAGCACCTTTTTGCGTAGCTCATGGGAGAGGGGGCGTGTCAACATGATATTTTATGGGAACCTAGCTGTGGACCCATACTAAGTTATGAAACAATTTTGATCTCCGTAGGTGGTCCCTAACCCTAACTACACTCAGAGGTGCTTAATATATAAATTAATGTATGGGAAGGTATAGGATCAAAAAACGCTAAGCACCTTTTTGCGTAGCTCATGGGAGAGGGGGCGTGTCAACATGATATTTTATGGGAACCTAGCTGTGGACCCATACTAAGTTATGAAACAATTTTGATCTCCGCAGATGGTCCCTAACCCTAACTACACTCGGAGGTGCATAATATATTTTAATGTATAGGAAGGTATAGGATCAAAAAACGCTAAGCACCTTTTTGCGTAGCTCATGGGAGAGGGGGCGTGTCAGCATAATATTTTATGGGAACCTAGCTGTGGACCTATACTAAGTTATGAAACAATTCTCATCTCCGCAGATGGTCCCTAATCCCTACTACATCCGGAGGTGCTTAATTTATTTTAATGTACGGTACGGATCACAAAAAAGTAAACGAAAGTTAACCTTTAACGTTTAACGCTTTTCAGGTAAAAGTTAAGCGAAAAGCGTTAATGGTTAACGGTTAACGGTTAACCGTTAAAGCTTTCACTACACCACCATAAGATAATTTGCGATCGAAATAGAGCTGGATTATTCTCTGCTTACAATACGCTGACAAAACCATTGTTGAAAGATTCTCTTGAAATACCGAGCGAAACAAAATCACAAGTTGACGTACGTACGTACCCTTACGAAGAAACTACGTAACGGTAATCGGCAAACCGTATACGTTAAAAATTAACAGTTAACGTTTAACGGATTTCCGTTAAAAGTTAACGGAATAATGGTAACTTTTAACCGTTAACGTTTACTTTTTTGTGATCCGTACCGTATGGGAAGGTATAGGATCAAAAAACGCTAAGCACCTTTTTGCGTAGCTCATGGGAGAGGGGGCGTGTCAGCATAATATTTTATGGGAACCTAGCTGTGGACCTATACTAAGTTATGAAACAATTCTCATCTCCGTAGATGGTTCCTAACCCCTACTACATCCGGAGGTGCTTAAATATATTTTAATGTATGGGAAGGTATAGGATCAAAAAACGCTAAGCACCTTTTTGCGTAGCTCATGGGAGAGGGGGCGTGTCAACATGATATTTTATGGGAACCTAGCTGTAGACCTATACTAAGTTATGAAACAATTCTCATCTCCGCAGATGGTCCCTAACCCCTACTACATCCGGAGGTGCTTAATATATTTTAATGTATGGGAAGGTATAGGATCAAGAAACGCTAAGCACCTTTTGGTGTAACTCATGGGAGAGGGGGCGTGTCAACATAATATTTTATGGGAACCTAGTTGTAGACCTATACTAAGTTATGAAACAATTCTCATCTCCGCAGATGGTCCCTAATCCCTACTACATCCGGAGGTGCTTAATTTATTTTAATGTATGGGAAGGTATAGGATCAAAAAACGCTAAGCACCTTTTTGCGTAGCTCATGGGAGAGGGGGCGTGTCAGCATAATATTTTATGGGAACCTAGCTGTGGACCTATACTAAGTTATGAAACAATTCTCATCTCCGTAGATGGTCCCTAACCCTTACTACATCCGGAGGTGCTTAAATATATTTTAATGTATGGGAAGGTATAGGATCAAAAAACGCTAAGCACCTTTTTGCGTAGCTCATGGAAGAGGGGGCGTGTCAACATGATATTTTATGGGAACCTAGCTGTAGACCTATACTAAGTTATGAAACAATTTTGATCTCCGTAGGTGGTCCCTAACCCTAACTACACTCGGAGGTGCTTAATATATAAATTAATGTATGGGAAGGTATAGGATCAAAAAACGCTAAGCACCTTTTTGCGTAGCTCATGGGAGAGGGGGCGTGTCAACATGATATTTTATGGGAACCTAGCTGTGGACCTATACTAAGTTATGAAACAATTTTCATCTCCGCAGATGGTCCCTAACCCTAACTACACTCGGAGGTGCTTAATATATTTTAATGTATAGGAAGGTATAGGATCAAGAAACGCTAAGCACCTTTTGGTGTAACTCATGGGAGAGGGGGCGTGTCAACATGATATTTTATGGGAACCTAGTTGTAGACCTATACTAAGTTATGAAACAATTCTCATCTCCGCAGATGGTCCCTAATCCCTACTACATCCGGAGGTGCTTAATATATAAATTAATGTATGGGAAGGTATAGGATCAAGAAACGTTAAGCACCTTTTTGTGTAGCTCATGGGAGAGGGGGCGTGTCAGCATAATATTTTATGGGAACCTAGCTGAGACTGCGTAAAGTAAGCCATTGGCCATGGTGAGGTAATGTGTTCAAACTATATTGGCACTGTTTCGTACACTATTACACTATACAGATAAGTGCATGGGCAGTCTATTGATGCTGCATGTCAAGGAATCCTCTTTAAGACTTTTGCAGAATGGTGATTGCCAGTTGATGATAGACCTGAAGAAACAGTTTCAATTTCTTTGTTGCTCATTAATATTATGTACTTATCATAATAATCCATTCTATTGTTCAAACATCAAAATTTCCTAATGATCACATTAAAGCTAACAAAAATTAATAAAGCAAGTTCATGATAGACCCAAAGAAACAGTTAACTTTCTAATTCTTTTGATACTCGTTAATATTATGTAATTGTTATAATAATCTGTTCTATTTTTCAAGTACAAAATATAATGATCACAATGAAATAAAAGAAATAAAGCAAGAATTGTAGGATTCATATTAATAAAAAGGTCACCCACCCAGGGTCAAAGACACCTATATATGGAGAGCTTTACAGGGACTTTCCACTGATACTGTGTACTTGCGTCATTCCACAAATGCAGAAGACACTATTCTAGCTGGGAGGTCAGCCGCGAGTCCCAAAGCTCCCCCCTACGGTTCTTTGTAGAGAGTATTGCGACTGACCACCAGGAAGTGAGCTATTTTTTTTCAGAGAAAAAAACCGTCCTTTGGAGGATTCGAACCCGCGACCTGGAGCCTAGAATCGTGTCACCTGACTACTCAGCCACCGTGACCTACCTACTTTATTATTATTATCTGCGCTATTTATAGTTGCCCTAAATATTCAATTCGAAAAATAGGCCGCCCCAGGCACTGAAATTACTTGATCTTGTCTAATAGGTTTAGAAGAACCTTCGCTGAAGATATGACGTTCGTTGAAGCCCTTGCGCTCGAATTCTAGCCCAATTTCTAATTGTGGGCGTTTTGAAATCGGCCATTTTGTTTGTGCACCATCAATAATATAAATTCACTTCAGTATTTACGCGTAGGAATGTATACTATGTGTAATGCAAAATTCCAAAGAATGAAACTGTCATCCACTTCATTTATCTCCAGCAAGGAAGTTTTCGCAATTCTATCCCAAAGTGAAGGTACCCCTCCTCACAAACTGCAGTTGAGCAACATCAAGATGACAGAGCTACTCCAAATAGAATTTTATATGGTAAGCTATAGTAAAGTAATTTTCTGTGAGAGGTGTGCAAAATAAAAAGACGATTGTACAATGCTTATTATGATGTGAAAGGTCAATAAAAACCCATTGGCCTTGCCTGCATGTGGTTCGGAAGGGTTAATGTAGTCTCAATAGCACCCATTGGCATATAGGGGTCAGGCTGAATAGTTAATACCTAGTGTCCATGCCAAACTCACCAACACAATTTCGGAAACATTATGATTGTCCTGAGTGCGCTATAAGCCTCGTGGTGACAAGCAAAGAAATGTCAATTTTTTGAGTTGTCACCACGGCCTCTCCTGTGTGCACGTGATGCATCATAGCTGAAATCCGAATGCACAGACAAACTCCTGGACCTAGTACGGTCCTTCTGATAGCATAAAGATGCATTTTGATGTCGACCAAAAATTCTCCCCAGTGCCACATATAATAAAATGTATATACTTTGTATGTACATTCATATATAAGTGTAATACGCCTTGTGGTGATCACCTAAGCAATTTGAGAGTTCTTTGCTGGTCACCAAGGGCTATCCAGTGTCCATGCCAAACTCACCAACACAATTTCGGAAACATTATGATTGTCCTGAGTGCGCTATAAGCCTCGTGGTGACAAGCAAAAAAATGTCAATTTTTTTGAGTTGTCACCACGGCCTCTCCTGTGTGCACGTAATGCATCATAGCTCAAATCCGAATGCACAGCCACACTCCTGGACCTAGTAACTACCTTCTGATTACAAAAAAGGTGCATTTTGATGTCGACCAAAATTTCCCCCCAGTGCCACATATAATAAAATGTATATACTTTGTTTGTACATTCATATATAAGTGTAATACACCTTGTAGTGATCACCTAAGCAATTTGAGATTTCTTTGCTGGTCACCAAGGGCTACCCAGTGTCCATGCCAAACTCACCAACACAATTTCGGAAGCATTATGATTGTCCTGAGTGCGCTATAAGCCTCGTGGTGACAAGCAAAAAAATGTCAATTTTTGAATTGTCACCACGGCCTCTCCTGTGTGCATGTAATGCATCATAGCTCAAATCTGAATGCACAGCCACACTCCTGGACCTAGTAGCTACCTTCTGATTACAAAAAAGGTGCATTTTGATGTCGACCAAAATTTCCCCCCAGTGCCACATATAATAAAATGTATATACTTTGTATGTGCATTCATATATAAGTGTAATACGCCTTGTGGTGATCACCTAAGCAATTTGAGATTTCTTTGCTGGTCACCAAGGGCTACCCAGTGTCCATGCCAAACTCACCAACACAATTTCGTAAGCATTATGATTGTCCTGAGTGCGCTATAAGCCTCGTGGTGACAAGCAAAAAATGTCATTTTTTTGAGTTGTCACCACGGCCTCTCCTGTGTGCACGTAAGGCATCATAGCTCAAATCCGAATGCACAGACACACTCCTGGACCTAATAGCTACCTTCTAATAGCAAAAAAGATGCATTTTGATGTCGACCAAAATTTCCCCCCAGTGCCACATATAATAAAATGTATATACTTTGTATGTACATTCATATATAAGTGTAATACGCCTTGTGGTGATCACCTAAGCAATTTGAGATTTCTTTGCTGGTCACCAAGGGCTACCCAGTGTCCATGCCAAACTCACCAACACAATTTCGGAAGCAATATGATTGTCCTGAGTGCGCTATAAGCCTCGTGGTGACAAGCAAAGAAATGTCAATTTTTTGAGTTGTCACCACGGCCTCTCCTGTGTGCGCATAATGCATCATAGCTCAAATCCGAATGCACAGACACACTCCTGGACCTAATAGCTACCTTCTGATAGCAAAAAAGATGCATTTTGATGTCGACCAAAATTTCCCCCCAGTGCCACATATAATAAAATGTATATACTTTGTATGTACATTCATATATAAGTGTAATACGCCTTGTGGTGATCACCTAAGCAATTTGAGATTTCTTTGCTGGTCACCAAGGGCTACCCAGTGTCCATGCCAAACTCACCAACACAATTTCGGAAACATTATGATTGTCCTGAGTGCGCTATAAGCCTCGTGGTGACAAGCAAAGAAATGTCAATTTTTTGAGTTGTCACCACGGCCTCTCCTGTGTGCATGTAATGCATCATAGCTCAAATCCGAATGCACAGCCACACTCCTGGACCTAGTAGCTACCTTCTGATTACAAAAAAGGTGCATTGTGATGTCGACCAAAATTTCCCCCCAGTGCCACATATAATAAAATGTATATACTTTGTATGTACATTCATATATAAGTGTAATACGCCTTGTGGTGATCACTTAAGCAATTTGAGATTTCTTTGCTGGTCACCAAGGGGTACCCAGTGTCCATGCCAAACTCACCAACACAATTTCGGAAGCATTATGATTGTCCTGAGTGCGCTATAAGCCTCGTGGTGACAAGCAAAAAAATGTCATTTTTTTGAGTTGTCACCACGGCCTCTCCTGTGTGCGCGTAATGCATCATAGCTCAAATCCAAATGTACAGATACACTCCTGGACCTAGTAGTTACCTTCTGATAGCAAAACAGATGCATTTTGATGTCGACCAAAATTTCCCCCCAGTGCCACATATAATAAAATGTATATACTTTGTATGTACATTCATATATAAGTGTAATACGCCTTGTGGTGATCACCTAAGCAATTTGAGATTTCTTTGCTGGTCACCAAGGGCTACCCAGTGTCCATGCCAAACTCACCAACACAATTTCGTAAGCATTATGATTGTCCTGAGTACGCTATAAGCCTCGTGGTGACAAGCAAAAAAATGTCATTTTTTTGAGTTGTCACCACGGCCTCTCCTGTGTGCGCGTAATGCATCATAGCTCAAATCCAAATGTACAGATACACTCCTGGACCTAGTAGTTACCTTCTGATAGCAAAACAGATGCATTTTGATGTCGACCAAAATTTCCCCCCAGTGCCACATATAATAAAATGTATATACTGTGTATGTGCATTCATATATAAGTGTAATACGCCTTGTGGTGATCACCTAAGCAATTTGAGATTTCTTTGCTGGTCACCAAGGGCTACCCAGTGTCCATGCCAAACTCACCAACACAATTTCGTAAGCATTATGATTGTCCTGAGTACGCTATAAGCCTCGTGGTGACAAGCAAAAAAATGTCAATTTTTATGCTTGTCACCACGGCCTCTCCTGTGTGCACGTAATGCATCATAGCTCAAATCCGAATGCACAGACACACTCCTGGACCTAGTAGTTACCTTCTGATAGCAAAAAGATGCATTTTGATGTCGACCAGAATCCCCCCCAGTACGACATATAATAAAATATATATATATATATATTGTATGTGCATTCATATATAAGTGTAATATGCCTTGTGGTGATCACCTAAGCAATTTGAGATTTCTTTGCTGGTCACCAAGGGCTACCCAGTGTCCATGCCAAACTCACCAACACAATTTCGTAAGCATTATGATTGTCCTGAGTGCACTATAAGCCTCGTGGTGACAAGCAAAAAAATGTCAATTTTTATGCTTGTCACCACGGCCTCTCCTGTGTGCACGTAAGGCATCATAGCTCAAATCCGAATGCACAGACACACTCCTGGACCTAATAGCTACCTTCTGATAGCAAAAAGATGCATTTTGATGTCGACCAAAATTTCCCCCCAGTGCCACATACAATTTAATGTATATATATTGTATGTGCATTCATATATAAGTGTAATACGCCTTGTGGTGATCACCTAAGCAATTTGAGAGTTCTTTGCTGGTCACCTAGGGCTACCCAGTGTCCATGCCAAACTCACCAACACAATTTCGTAAGCATTATGATTGTCCTGAGTACGCTATAAGCCTCGTGGTGACAAGCAAAAAATGTCAATTTTTATGCTTGTCACCACGGCCTCTCCTGTGTGCACGTAATGCATCATAGCTCAAATCCGAATGCACAGACACACTCCTGGACCTAGTAGCTACCTTCTGATAGCAAAAAAGATGCATTTTGATGTCGACCAAAATTTCTCCCCAGTGCCACATATAATAATATGTATATGCTTTGTATGTACATTCATATATAAGTGTAATACGCCTTGTGGTGATCACCTAAGCAATTTGAGATTTCTTTGCGGGTCACCAAGGGCTACCCAGGGTCCATGCCAAACTCACCAACACAATTTCGTAAGCATTATGATTGTCCTGAGTGCGCTATAAGCCTCGTGGTGACAAGCAAAAAAATGTCAATTTTTATGCTTGTCACCACAGCCTCTCCTGTGTGCACGTAATGCAGCATAGCTCAAATCCGAATGCACAGACACACTCCTGGACGTAGTAGCTACCTTCTGATAGCAAAAAAGATGCATTTTGATGTCGACCAAAATTTCTCCCCAGTGCCACATATAATAATATGTATATGCTTTGTATGTACATTCATATATAAGTGTAATACGCCTTGTGGTGATCACCTAAGCAATTTGAGAGTTCTTTGCTGGTCACCAAGGGCTACCCAGTGTCCATGCCAAACTCACCAACACAATTTCGTAAGCATTATGATTGTCCTGAGTACGCTATAAGCCTCGTGGTGACAAGCAAAAAAATGTCAATTTTTATGCTTGTCACCACGGCCTCTCCTGTGTGCACGTAATGCATCATAGCTCAAATCCGAATGCACAGACACACTCCTGGACCTAGTAGCTACCTTCTGATAGCAAAAAAGATGCATTTTGATCATTTCGACCAAAATTTCCCCCCAGTGCCACATACAATTTAATGTATATATATTGTATGTGCATTCATATATAAGTGTAATACGCCTTGTGGTGATCACCTAAGCAATTTGATAGTTCTTTGCTGGTCACCAAGGGCTACCCAGTGTCCATGCCAAACTCACCAACACAATTTCGGAAGCATTATGATTGTCCTGAGTACGCTATAAGCCTCGTGGTGACAAGCAAAAAAAAAATGTCAATTTTTATGCTTGTCACCACGGCCTCTCCTGTGTGCACGTAATGCATCATAGCTCAAATTTGCACAAAACAGCAATTTGAGAGTTCTTTGCTGGTCACCAAGGGCTACCCAGGGTCCATGCCAAACTCACCAACACAATTTCGTAAGCATTATGGTCAATTTTTATGCTTGTCACCACGGCCTCTCCTGTGTGCACGTAATGCAGCATAGCTCAAATCCGAATGCACAGACACACTCCTGGACGTAGTAGCTACCTTCTGATAGCAAAAAAGATGCATTTTGATGTCGACCAAAATTTCTCCCCAGTGCCACTTATAATAATATGTATATGCTTTGTATGTACATTCATATATAAGTGTAATACGCCTTGTGGTGATCACCTAAGCAATTTGAGAGTTCTTTGCTGGTCACCAAGGGCTACCCAGTGTCCATGCCAAACTCACCAACACAATTTCGTAAGCATTATGATTGTCCTGAGTACGCTATAAGCCTCGTGGTGACAAGCAAAAAAATGTCAATTTTTATGCTTGTCACTACGGCCTCTCCTGTGTGCACGTAATGCATCATAGCTCAAATCCGAATGCACAGACACACTCCTGGACCTAGTAGCTACCTTCTGATAGCAAAAGAGATGCATTTTGATGTCGACCAAAATTTCCCCCCAGTGCCACATAAAATAAAATGTATATACTGTGTATGTACATTCATATATAGGTGTAATACGCTTTGTGGTGATCACCTAAGCAATTTGAGAGTTCTTTGCTGGTCACCAAGGGCTACCCAGTGTCCATGCCAAACTCACCAACACAATTTCGGAAGCATTATGATTGTCCTGAGTACGCTATAAGCCTCGTGGTGACAAGCAAAAAAATGTCAATTTTTATGCTTGTCACCACGGCCTCTCCTGTGTGCGCGTAATGCATCATAGCTCAAATCCGAATGCACAGACACACTCCTGGACCTAATAGCTACCTTCTGATAGCAAAAAGATGCATTTTGATGTCGACCAAAATTTCTCCCCAGTGCCACATACAATTTAATGTATATATATTGTATGTGCATTCATATATAAGTGTAATACGCCTTGTGGTGATCACCTAAGCAATTTGAGAGTTCTTTGCTGGTCACCAAGGGCTACCCAGTGTCCATGCCAAACTCACCAACACAATTTCGTAAGCATTATGATTGTCCTGAGTACGCTATAAGCCTCGTGGTGACAAGCAAAAAAATGTCAATTTTTATGCTTGTCACCACGGCCTCTCCTGTGTGCACGTAATGCATCATAGCTCAAATCCGAATGCACAGACACACTCCTGGACCTAATAGCTACCTTCTGATAGGAAAAAAGATGCATTTTGATGTCGACCAAAATTCCCCCCCCCCCCCAGTACGACATATAATAAAAAATATATATATATTGTATGTGCATTCATATATAAGTGTAATATGCCTTGTGGTGATCACCTAAGCAATTTTAGATTTCTTTGCTGGTCACCAAGGGCTACCCAGTGTCCATGCCAAACTCACCAACACAATTTCGTAAGCATTATGATTGTCCTGAGTGCACTATAAGCCTCGTGGTGACAAGCAAAAAAATGTCAATTTTTATGCTTGTCACCACGGCCTCTCCTGTGTGCACGTAAGGCATCATAGCTCAAATCCGAATGCACAGACACACTCCTGGACCTAGTAGCTACCTTCTGATAGCAAAAAGATGCATTTTGATGTCGACCAAAATTTCCCCCCAGTGCCACATACAATTTAATGTATATATATTGTATGTGCATTCATATATAAGTGTAATACGCCTTGTGGTGATCACCTAAGCAATTTGAGAGTTCTTTGCTGGTCACCTAGGGCTACCCAGTGTCCATGCCAAACTCACCAACACAATTTCGTAAGCATTATGATTGTCCTGAGTACGCTATAAGCCTCGTGGTGACAAGCAAAAAATGTCAATTTTTATGCTTGTCACCACGGCCTCTCCTGTGTGCACGTAATGCATCATAGCTCAAATCCGAATGCACAGCCACACTCCTGGACCTAGTAGCTACCTTCTGATAGCAAAAAAGATGCATTTTGATGTCGACCAAAATTTCTCCCCAGTGCCATATATAATAAAATGTATATGCTTTGTATGTACATTCATATATAAGTGTAATACGCCTTGTGGTGATCACCTAAGCAATTTGATAGTTCTTTGCTGGTCACCAAGGGCTACCCAGGGTCCATGCCAAACTCACCAACACAATTTCGGAAGCATTATGATTGTCCTGAGTGCGCTATAAGCCTCGTGGTGACAAGCAGAAAAATATCAATTTTTTGAGTTGTCACCACGGCCTCTCCTGTGTGCGCGTAATGCATCATAACTCAAATCCGAATGCACAGACACACTCCTGGACCTAATAGCTACCTTCTGATCGCAAAAGAGATACATTTTGATGTCGACCAAAATCCCCCCCAGTACGACATATAATAAAATATATATATATATATATTGTATGTGCATTCATATATAAGTGTAATATGCCTTGTGGTGATCACCTAAGCAATTTTAGATTTCTTTGCTGGTCACCAAGGGCTACCCAGTGTCCATGCCAAACTCACCAACACAATTTCGTAAGCATTATGATTGTCCTGAGTGCACTATAAGCCTCGTGGTGACAAGCAAAAAAATGTCAATTTTTATGCTTGTCACCACGGCCTCTCCTGTGTGCACGTAAGGCATCATAGCTCAAATCCGAATGCACAGACACACTCCTGGACCTAATAGCTACCTTCTGATAGCAAAAAGATGCATTTTGATGTCGACCAAAATTTCCCCCCAGTGCCACATACAATTTAATGTATATATATTGTATGTGCATTCATATATAAGTGTAATACGCCTTGTGGTGATCACCTAAGCAATTTGAGAGTTCTTTGCTGGTCACCTAGGGCTACCCAGTGTCCATGCCAAACTCACCAACACAATTTCGTAAGCATTATGATTGTCCTGAGTACGCTATAAGCCTCGTGGTGACAAGCAAAAAATGTCAATTTTTATGCTTGTCACCACGGCCTCTCCTGTGTGCACGTAATGCATCATAGCTCAAATCCGAATGCACAGACACACTCCTGGACCTAGTAGCTACCTTCTGATAGCAAAAAAGATGCATTTTGATGTCGACCAAAATTTCCCCCCAGTGCCATATATAATAAAATGTATATGCTTTGTATGTGCATTCATATATAAGTGTAATACGCCTTGTGGTGATCACCTAAGCAATTTGATAGTTCTTTGCTGGTCACCAAGGGCTACCCAGTGTCCATGCCAAACTCACCAACACAATTTCGGAAGCATTATGATTGTCCTGAGTGCGCTATAAGCCTCGTGGTGACAAGCAGAAAAATATCAATTTTTTGAGTTGTCACCACGGCCTCTCCTGTGTGCGCGTAATGCATCATAGCTCAAATCCGAATGCACAGACACACTCCTGGACCTAATAGCTACCTTCTGATCGCAAAAGAGATACATTTTGATGTCGACCAAAATTTCCCCCCAGTGCCACATATAATAAAATGTATATGCTTTGTATGTGCATTCATATATAAGTGTAATACGCCTTGTGGTGATCACCTAAGCAATTTGAGAGTTCTTTGCTGGTCACCAAGGGCTACCCAGGGTCCATGCCAAACTCACCAACACAATTTCGTAAGCATTATGATTGTCCTGAGTGCGCTATAAGCCTCGTGGTGACAAGCAAAAAAATGTCAATTTTTATGCTTGTCACCACGGCCTCTCCTGTGTGCACGTAATGCATCATAGCTCAAATCCGAATGCACAGACACACTCCTGGACCTAATAGCTACCTTCTGATAGCAAAAAGATGCATTTTGATGTCGACCAAAATTTCCCCCCAGTGCCACATACAATTTAATGTATATATATTGTATGTGCATTCATATATAAGTGTAATACGCCTTGTGGTGATCACCTAAGCAATTTGAGAGTTCTTTGCTGGTCACCTAGGGCTACCCAGTGTCCATGTCAAACTCACCAACACAATTTCGTAAGCATTATGATTGTCCTGAGTGCACTATAAGCCTCGTGGTGACAAGCAAAAAAATGTCAATTTTTATGCTTGTCACCACGGCCTCTCCTGTGTGCACGTAATGCATCATAGCTCAAATCCGAATGCACAGACACACTCCTGGACCTAATAGCTACCTTCTGATAGCAAAAAGATGCATTTTGATGTCGACCAAAATTTCCCCCCAGTGCCACATACAATTTAATGTATATATATTGTATGTGCATTCATATATAAGTGTAATACACCTTGTGGTGATCACCTAAGCAATTTGAGAGTTCTTTGCTGGTCACCTAGGGCTACCCAGTGTCCATGCCAAACTCACCAACACAATTTCGTAAGCATTATGATTGTCCTGAGTACGCTATAAGCCTCGTGGTGACAAGCAAAAAATGTCAATTTTTATGCTTGTCACCACGGCCTCTCCTGTGTGCACGTAATGCATCATAGCTCAAATCCGAATGCACAGCCACACTCCTGGACCTAGTAGCTACCTTCTGATAGCAAAAAAGATGCATTTTGATGTCGACCAAAATTTCTCCCCAGTGCCATATATAATAAAATGTATATGCTTTGTATGTGCATTCATATATAAGTGTAATACGCCTTGTGGTGATCACCTAAGCAATTTGAGATTTCTTTGCTGGTCACCAAGGGCTACCCAGTGTCCATGCCAAACTCACCAACACAATTTCGGAAGCATTATGATTGTCCTGAGTGCGCTATAAGCCTCGTGGTGACAAGCAGAAAAATATCAATTTTTTGAGTTGTCACCACGGCCTCTCCTGTGTGCGCGTAATGCATCATAGCTCAAATCCGAATGCACAGACACACTCCTGGACCTAATAGCTACCTTCTGATCGCAAAAGAGATACATTTTGATGTCGACCAAAATTTCCCCCCAGTGCCACATATAATAAAATGTATATGCTTTGTATGTGCATTCATATATAAGTGTAATACGCCTTGTGGTGATCACCTAAGCAATTTGAGAGTTCTTTGCTGGTCACCAAGGGCTACCCAGGGTCCATGCCAAACTCACCAACACAATTTCGTAAGCATTATGATTGTCCTGAGTGCGCTATAAGCCTAGTGGTGACAAGCAGAAAAATATCAATTTTTTGAGTTGTCACCACGGCCTCTCCTGTGTGCGCGTAATGCATCATAGCTCAAATCCGAATGCACAGACACACTCCTGGACCTAATAGCTACCTTCTGATCGCAAAAGAGATGCATTTTGATGTCGACCAAAATTTCCCCCCAGTGCCACATATAATAAAATGTATATGCTTTGTATGTGCATTCATATATAAGTGTAATACGCCTTGTGGTGATCACCTAAGCAATTTGAGAGTTCTTTGCTGGTCACCAAGGGCTACCCAGGGTCCATGCCAAACTCACCAACACAATTTCGTAAGCATTATGATTGTCCTGAGTGCGCTATAAGCCTCGTGGTGACAAGCAAAAAAATGTCAATTTTTATGCTTGTCACCACGGCCTCTCCTGTGTGCGCGTAATGCATCATAGCTCAAATCCGAATGCACAGACACACTCCTGGACCTAATAGCTACCTTCTGATAGCAAAAAGATGCATTTTGATGTCGACCAAAATTTCCCCCCAGTGCCACATACAATTTAATGTATATATATTGTATGTGCATTCATATATAAGTGTACTACGCCTTGTGGTGATCACCTAAGCAATTTGAGAGTTCTTTGCTGGTCACCAAGGGCTACCCAGTGTCCATGCCAAACTCACCAACACAATTTCGTAAGCATTATGATTGTCCTGAGTACGCTATAAACCTCGTGGTGACAAGCAAAAAATGTCAATTTTTATGCTTGTCACCACGGCCTCTCCTGTGTGCACGTAATGCATCATAGCTCAAATCCGAATGCACAGACACACTCCTGGACCTAGTAGCTACCTTCTGATAGCAAAAAGATGCATTTTGATGTCGACCAAAATTTCTCCCCAGTGCCACATATAATATAATGTATATGCTTTGTATGTGCATTCATATATAAGTGTAATACGCCTTGTGGTGATCACCTAAGCAATTTGAGAGTTCTTTGCTGGTCACCAAGGGCTACCCAGTGTCCATGCCAAACTCACCAACACAATTTCGTAAGCATTATGATTGTCCTGAGTACGCTATAAGCCTCGTGGTGACAAGCAAAAAAATGTCAATTTTTTGAGTTGTCACCACGGCCTCTCCTGTGTGCATGTAATGCATCATAGCCCAAATCCGAATGCACAGCCACACTCCTGGACCTAGTAGCTACCTTCTGATTACAAAAAAGGTGCATTTTGATGTCGACCAAAATTCCCCCCCAGTACGACATATAATAAAATATATATATATATATATTGTATGTGCATTCATATATAAGTGTAATACGCCTTGTGGTGATCACCTAAGCAATTTGAGAGTTCTTTGCTGGTCACCTAGGGCTACCCAGTGTCCATGCCAAACTCACCAACACAATTTCGTAAGCATTATGATTGTCCTGAGTGCACTATAAGCCTCGTGGTGACAAGCAAAAAAATGTCAATTTTTATGCTTGTCACCACGGCCTCTCCTGTGTGCACGTAATGCATCATAGCTCAAATCCGAATGCACAGACACACTCCTGGACCTAATAGCTACCTTCTGATAGCAAAAAGATGCATTTTGATGTCGACCAAAATTTCCCCCCAGTGCCACATACAATTTAATGTATATATATTGTATGTGCATTCATATATAAGTGTACTACGCCTTGTGGTGATCACCTAAGCAATTTGAGAGTTCTTTGCTGGTCACCTAGGGCTACCCAGTGTCCATGCCAAACTCACCAACACAATTTCGTAAGCATTATGATTGTCCTGAGTACGCTATAAGCCTCGTGGTGACAAGCAAAAAATGTCAATTTTTATGCTTGTCACCACGGCCTCTCCTGTGTGCACGTAATGCATCATAGCTCAAATCCGAATGCACAGACACACTCCTGGACCTAGTAGCTACCTTCTGATAGCAAAAAAGATGCATTTTGATGTCGACCAAAATTTCTCCCCAGTGCCATATATAATAAAATGTATATGCTTTGTATGTGCATTCATATATAAGTGTAATACGCCTTGTGGTGATCACCTAAGCAATTTGAGAGTTCTTTGCTGGTCACCAAGGGCTACCCAGTGTCCATGCCAAACTCACCAACACAATTTCGTAAGCATTATGATTGTCCTGAGTGCGCTATAAGCCTCGTGGTGACAAGCAGAAAAATATCAATTTTTTGAGTTGTCACCACGGCCTCTCCTGTGTGCGCGTAATGCATCATAGCTCAAATCCGAATGCACAGACACACTCCTGGACCTAATAGCTACCTTCTGATCGCAAAAGAGATGCATTTTGATGTCGACCAAAATTTCCCCCCAGTGCCACATATAATAAAATGTATATGCTTTGTATGTGCATTCATATATAAGTGTAATACGCCTTGTGGTGATCACCTAAGCAATTTGAGAGTTCTTTGCTGGTCACCAAGGGCTACCCAGGGTCCATGCCAAACTCACCAACACAATTTCGTAAGCATTATGATTGTCCTGAGTGCGCTATAAGCCTCGTGGTGACAAGCAAAAAAATGTCAATTTTTATGCTTGTCACCACGGCCTCTCCTGTGTGCACGTAATGCATCATAGCTCAAATCCGAATGCACAGACACACTCCTGGACCTAATAGCTACCTTCTGATAGCAAAAAGATGCATTTTGATGTCGACCAAAATTTCCCCCCAGTGCCACATACAATTTAATGTATATATATTGTATGTGCATTCATATATAAGTGTAATACGCCTTGTGGTGATCACCTAAGCAATTTGAGAGTTCTTTGCTGGTCACCTAGGGCTACCCAGGGTCCATGCCAAACTCACCAACACAATTTCGTAAGCATTATGATTGTCCTGAGTACGCTATAAGCCTCGTGGTGACAAGCAAAAAATGTCAATTTTTATGCTTGTCACCACGGCCTCTCCTGTGTGCACGTAATGCATCATAGCTCAAATCCGAATGCACAGACACACTCCTGGACCTAGTAGCTACCTTCTGATAGCAAAAAGATGCATTTTGATGTCGACCAAAATTTCCCCCCAGTGCCACATATAATATAATGTATATGCTTTGTATGTGCATTCATATATAAGTGTAATACACCTTGTGGTGATCACCTAAGCAATTTGAGAGTTCTTTGCTGGTCACCAAGGGCTACCCAGTGTCCATGCCAAACTCACCAACACAATTTCGTAAGCATTATGATTGTCCTGAGTACGCTATAAGCCTCGTGGTGACAAGCAAAAAAATGTCAATTTTTTGAGTTGTCACCACGGCCTCTCCTGTGTGCATGTAATGCATCATAGCCCAAATCCGAATGCACAGCCACACTCCTGGACCTAGTAGCTACCTTCTGATTACAAAAAAGGTGCATTTTGATGTCGACCAAAATTCCCCCCCAGTACGACATATAATAAAATATATATATATATATATTGTATGTGCATTCATATATAAGTGTAATATGCCTTGTGGTGATCACCTAAGTAATTTGAGATTTCTTTGCTGGTCACCAAGGGCTACCCAGTGTCCATGCCAAACTCACCAACACAATTTCGTAAGCATTATGATTGTCCTGAGTGCGCTATAAGCCTCGTGGTGACAAGCAAAAAAATGTCAATTTTTATGCTTGTCACCACGGCCTCTCCTGTGTGCGCGTAATGCATCATAGCTCAAATCCGAATGCACAGACACACTCCTGGACCTAATAGCTACCTTCTGATCGCAAAAGAGATGCATTTTGATGTCGACCAAAATTTCCCCCCAGTGCCACATACAATTTAATGTATATATATTGTATGTGCATTCATATATAAGTGTAATACGCCTTGTGGTGATCACCTAAGCAATTTGAGAGTTCTTTGCTGGTCACCAAGGGCTACCCAGTGTCCATGCCAAACTCACCAACACAATTTCGTAAGCATTATGATTGTCCTGAGTATGCTATAAGCCTCGTGGTGACAAGCAAAAAATGTCAATTTTTATGCTTGTCACCACGGCCTCTCCTGTGTGCACGTTATGCATCATAGCTCAAATCCGAATGCACAGACACACTCCTGGACCTAGTAGCTACCTTCTGATAGCAAAAAAGATGCATTTTGATGTCGACCAAAATTTCTCCCCAGTGCCACATATAATAAAATGTATATGCTTTGTATGTACTTTCATATATAAGTGTAATACGCCTTGTGGTGATCACCTAAGCAATTTTAGATTTCTTTGCTGGTCACCAAGGGCTACCCAGTGTCCATGCCAAACTCACCAACACAATTTCGGAAGCATTATGATTGTCCTGAGTGCACTATAAGCCTCGTGGTGACAAGCAAAAAAATGTCAATTTTTATGCTTGTCACCACGGCCTCTCCTGTGTGCACGTAATGCATCATAGCTCAAATCCGAATACACAGACACACTCCTGGACCTAATAGCTACCTTCTGATAGCAAAAAGATGCATTTTGATGTCGACCAAAATTTCCCCCCAGTGCCACATACAATTTAATGTATATATATTGTATGTGCATTCATATATAAGTGTACTACGCCTTGTGGTGATCACCTAAGCAATTTGAGAGTTCTTTGCTGGTCACCTAGGGCTACCCAGTGTCCATGCCAAACTCACCAACACAATTTCGGAAGCATTATGATTGTCCTGAGTGCGCTATAAGCCTCGTGGTGACAAGCAAAAAAATGTCAATTTTTATGCTTGTCACCACGGCCTCTCCTGTGTGCACGTAATGCATCATAGCTCAAATCCGAATGCACAGACACACTCCTGGACCTAGTAGCTACCTTCTGATAGCAAAAGAGATGCATTTTGATGTCGACCAAAATTTCCCCCCAGTGCCACATATAATAAAATGTATATACGTTGTATGTACATTTATATATAAGTGTAATACACCTTGTGGTGATCACCTAAGCAATTTGAGATTTCTTTACTGGTCACCAAGGGCTACCCAGTGTCCATGCCAAACTCACCAACACAATTTGGGATGCATACTAACCGTCCTGAGTGTGTTATGAGCCTCGTGGTGACAAGCCAAAAATGTCAATATTTATGCTTGTCACCACGAGGTCTATAGAACACTCTGGACAGTTTGTATGCATCCAAAATTGTGTTGGTGAGTTTGACACGGACACTGGGCAGCCCTTGGTGACTACCAACGTGGTGTCAACTCACCTGAGTGAACACCACAAGGCGTATTACACTTATATTGAAATGTACATACAAATGTATAATGCTATGTGCCATATGGACACCTGAAAGAATTTTTGATCAGCAACAAAACCTATCATTTTCGTTATCAAAAGGACCCTATTAGTTCCAGGAGTGTGTCCGTGCATTCGTATTAGATCTATGATGCATTATGTGCACACAGGAGAGGCCATGGTGACAAGCATAAAAATTGACATTTTTTTACTTGTCACCACGAGGCCTATAGCACACTCAGGATAATATGTATGAATCCAAAATTGTGTTATCAGATTGACATACCCCCTCTCCCATGAGCTATACAAAAAGGTGCTTAGTGTTTATTTCTCTTACATACATTGACTGTGGTGCAATGCCCAAAATTTGGCCATAGCACCACCTTGAATAACAAGGATTACAAAGCACACAAAGAGATTGGAAGTGTTTCATAACTTAGCTCACATCCCCTGCTAGATTGGTTGAAAATATGAGGTTGACACACACCCTCTCCCACAAGATATGCAAGATGGTGCTAAGTGTTTTCTACTATTCTCCCCCATACATTGACTGTGGTGCAATGGCCAAAATTTGGCCATAGCACCACCTTGAATAACAAGGGTTATAAATCACACAAGGCGATGGGAAGTGTTTCATAACTTAGCTCACATCCCCAGCTAGATTTGGTGAAAATATTATGTTGACACGCCCCCTCTCTCACAAGGTATGCAAATGGTACTAAGTGTTTCTTCTCCTATTCTCTCCCATACATTGACTGTCACAGTGGTGCTATGGCCAAAATTTGGCCATAGCACCACCTTGAATAACAAGGGTTACAAAGCACACATGGAGATGGGAAGTGTTTCATAACTTAACTCACATCTCCGGCTAGATCTGCTGGAAATATCAGGTTGACACGCCCCCTCTCCCACGAGGTAT
>OZ026560.1:4534258-4569258 GCA_964020155.1 Chondrilla cf. caribensis
CATCACGTGATTCCTAAAATGGCTGCGCAGAAGTCGATGAAGGCATTGGTGAAGGAGAACAAGGAGAGGTCCTACACCTACAAGGATGTGCCGGAGCCCGTTCCTGGTCCCGGGGACCTCTTGGTGAGGCCGACCAAGGTGGGGCTGTGCGGGTCAGATATCCACTTTTACGACTGGACTAGTGGTGAGTGGAAGACGAGCACGGTTAGGAACGTAGCACGTAGCTTACTTAGGGCGATTCGCATGAAGGACAGAATTCGCACTCAAAATCCTGAATCCTGGTCGCAATTCAGGTACTTTAAAGAAATATGTGGTCAATATCTTTGCGTGCGTGACGCTGGATACTCGTTATGATCTTATCCGGAACTCATCCAAAGCCAACTTATGGTGCACGCATAGTACATTGTACGCTTGCTGTTTCTCTGTTCTTGTAGAATCCTTATCTACATGTGAATGCATATCATTGTTCTGTAGTTGCTGATGTCATTGGCACTATTCCGTTCACCCCTGGACATGAGATGGTTGCAGAGGTAAGTGAATGGGGTAGTGTGTGTGTGTGTGTGTGTGTGTGTGTGTGTGTGCGCGTGTGTGTGTGTGTGTGCATCCGTGCGTGTGTACATGCGTGCATGTGTGTGTGTGTGTGTGTGTGTGTGTGTGTGTGTGTGTGTGTATGTGTGTGTGTGTGTGCGCGCGTGCGTGCGTGCGTGTTTTGCGTGTGGTGTACATGTACTAGATGTGTGATGTGTGGTGTGTGCATTCAACATTACTACACTTGTGTAGATTATTGGTGTTGGACCTGACGTACCAGAAGAGTATTCTGTTGGGAAGAGAGTTTGTGTCGAGAACCATTTCTTCTGTGGAAAGTGCTATCAATGCGAACATGGTGTGACTATAAACAACAATGTTGAATTATAAACATTTGCATTCTTTGTTGATGGTGTCTTTCATTTTAGATCAGAAACATATTTGTCAGAACATGGAGCAGTATGGACATGGCAAGGGTACTCCATATGGAGGTATGTATTGAGTGTGTGTGTGTGTGTGTGTGTGTGTGTGTGTGTGTGTGTGTGTGTGTGTGTGTGTGTGTGTGGTGTGTGTGTGTGTGTGTGTGTGTGTGTGTGTGTGTGTGTGTTTTGTGTGTGTGTATGCATGTGTGTGTGTTTTGTGTGTGTACGTGCGTGTGTGTGTGTAATATGTGTGTGTTTGTGTGTGTGTGTGTGTGTGTGTGTGTGTGTGTGTGTGTGTGTGTGTGTGTGTGTGTGTGTGTGTTAATACTCCATATAAATACCCTCATATGATTTCTTTGTCAGGTTTGTCAGAAGTGTCCATCCTACCAGCGAGATATGCCTATCTCCTGAAGACTGACATCTCAGATGAAGAAGCTGTTCTCTTGGAACGTGAGGAGAATTGATTCCATTTTGAAGTCTGCATGTAATTGTGTGTGATGTAAGTATGTATTATGTGTGCTGAGATTCAATTTACATCATAGATCACTAAGTGCAATGGGTGTGTGATGTGTACTGAGATTGAGTATACAGTATATTGTCACTATTATCATGTGCATATCAAAGATTTAACGGGTGTGTCACTAAGTGCAATGGGTGTGTCTTCGTCTGTCATCTCAGCATTTGGTGTTGCTCATCAAGCAGTGGAGTCCATTGGTGTGAAAGGAGAGACAGTTCTGGTCTTGGGCTGTGGACCTGTAGGTCTCTTTGCAGCTGGTATAGCCAAGTGTATGGGAGCCAGCAAAGTGTGAGTATGTGTTGTCAGTGTTGCTGCTGTGACTTGCCATTCTGTACTTTGTCATATCTCTTAATTGTATAATATTTAATTGTTTTTGGTGTTTGTTGTTGCAGCTTGCTTGTGTGTGTTCTGTTGGTAATTTTTGATTGTATTATGTTGTTAACACAACTTGTTGTTGTTGTTGTTGTTCTGAAGGATTGCAGCTGATGTGATTGAGAAGCGGTTGGAGAAAGCTAAAGTGATGGGAGCTGATATTTTGATCAACAGCAAGACAGAGAATCTCAAAGAAAGAGGTTAGTTTGTGTTGTGTGCCAATGTCAGTGTCTCTTATTGGTAGCCATCTTTTTTTCCGGCAACCATCCTCCTTCCTGGCAACTATCCTCTTTCTGGCAACCATCCTCTTCCTGGCAACTGTCCTCTTCCTGGCAACTGTCCTTCTCTTCCACAGTGTATCAGATCACTGATGGAGTTGGTGTGGGATGTCTATTTGAAGCCACTGGAGTCCCAGCAGTAGTGAACAATTCCTTTGAGCTTCTGAGGTGTGTGTGTGTGTGTGTGTGTGTGTGTGTGTGTGTGTGTGTGTGTGTGTGTGTGTGTGTGTGTGTGTCTGTGTGTTGTGTGTGTGTGTGTGTGTGTGTGTGTGTGTGTGTGTGTGTGTGTGTGTGTGTGCGTGTGTGTGCGTGCGTGTGTGCATGTGTGCCCATGTGCATGCACGTCTATGCTGCATTTGTGTTGTGTGTATGCAATCAGTTAGTCATTGTGCAGTAATGTATCTTTCACTGGTATGCATCTATTGTGGTCAGCTCTGACACCTTTGCAGGAAGGGGTCTTCCATTGTGCTCATTGGATTGCCAAAGGCACCACTCCATGTGGAGAATCCAGTTCCAAACCTCATTTGGAAGTCCCTCACTCTGAAGACGGTACACGGCAGAAAGATCTTCCACACTTGGGAACAGTCTGAGATGATGATGCACAGGAAGGAGTGAGTGTACAATAAGGTGGCTGGTGAAAGTGACCAATGAAGTTTGTAATTATGGATCCTGTTACCAAGGTTACCAGTGTTGGAGGCTGTATCTCATGATTTTGCCTTGAAGGACTTTGAAGAGGTATGTATGTATGTTGTCTTTGGTACAAGTGCTACCGTTGTGTGTCTGTACATTGGGTGTACACAGCTTTATGTACACATGTTGCATGTATGCATATATGTTGGATGTACTGCTATCTGTACACATGTTGCATGTATGCATGTATGTTGGATGTACTGCTATCTGTACACATGTTGCATGTATGCATGTATGTTGGATGTGTACAGCTATCTGTACACATGTTACATGTATTTTGGATGTACAGCTATCTGTACACATGTTGTATGTGTGGGGTATACGTATATATATTTAGGCTGTTGTTCATGATTTATTTCTCTCATCCTTTTTGTCCGATATATTCTGTTTGATATATAGGGTGGGGCAGCAATTGCCAGGTAGATAATGTGCTTTGATGTCTACTCTATTGTTTAGGCCTTCCAAATACTTGTCAGTGGAGCAGGTTGTAAAGTTCTTGTGAGTCCGAACAAGAAATAACTCTAATCTCTCCAGACTATATGAATGGGAACATGTTTAATAGTAGAATTAACATATTATATTTTTATTTTATTTTAACTGATTTGGTATTTTCCTAGTTCTTCTCTCCTTGTTCCATTCTCGGGATGTTACCAACTGGTAGGAATTAATTGAGCATGTTCAAAACCACTCAAGTGGTTCAAAAAATATTGTGGTGTGTGTGTGTTGTTGTTGCTGTTGTTGTGTGTGTGTGTGTGTGTGTGTGTGTGTGTGTGTGTGTGTGTGTGTGTGTGTGTGTGTGTGTGTGATGCACTACCACCACGACATGGTAGGTTTCGTATCTAATTACCTCACACCACAGCGTTTACGCTCGGACGACATATGATCGTAGATATCTTCTTTAAGTTTGCATACCTGCGCCAAAATGGCAGCGCAGAAGTCGATGAAAGCATTGGTGAAGGAGAACAAGGAGAGGTCCTACACCTACAAGGATGTGCCGATACCCGCTCCTGGCCCCGGGGAACTCTTGGTGAGGCCGACCAAGGTGGGGCTGTGCGGGTCAGATATCCACTTTTACGACTGGACTAGCGGTGAGTGGAAGATCCCGACAGGCGTCTCCTTAACATATTCAGCTCAGTATAATATAGGCTGTGTCCGTCCGTGGCGATTGTATTAGTATAGTCGACTTGTGGAGCGAGGTCCGGAAAACATCACAAAAGTTATAATGTCGGGACACCTAAGGAAATGTCCTTCAATTTAATCGAATACAACGCCTCATCGGAAACGTACTAGCTAAGATACATAGAGTGGATGTCCTCACTCCACAGGAGTGACTAGACGTCAGTTCGATTCTGCGTTAAGAAGTTACAAAGTGCTATGTGGAGACGGTCGAGTCGGCCACACTGGACACGTCTGCAGTTTCGGAAAGTACGTAGCCTACGTATAATACTTTCCGAAACTGCAGACGTGTGTCCAGTCCGTCGTCATTATTATCACCTCCGCCCCGAAATATAGCTCTACATGTCTTCGCATATAAAATTAATTTGAAAGTTAGAGGTGGATACGAACGTTTGAGGTGAATATGCATCCAATCAATGAATCAATGCTTTTTGGACACCAGGACTCCCTGATATGTATTACTTTGAGGATATTCGAAAATGTTATCTGAACCTCTGCAAGAGACCAAATTTCGTATGAATTTATATTGATTTGAGTACACCGTGCTGAAAGGTACTAGGACACCACATGGTCCCATGCAGCACTTTATGCACAAATATCCTTATAAAGCTATCAAAGACTACATAACAAAATTGGGGATAATTGCAGTTAATATTTTGCTAGAGGCTTAGCATGGTAGTACACCACACACAACATAATTATTATTATTATTGCATTATCCTAGACACTTTAGTACTATTGTGCCTTATCTTTCTATAATAATCAAACCACATATCATTACACAATAACAACAGCTTTGGTCATTTGAATGTCGAAACAAGACTTTTAGCAGCACAGTCTATTATGCATAGCCTCCTTTGGAAAAATTTGCTGTTATAATATTCAATGAACATGCAGCTTATTCATTATTCACTCACCATGCTAGCTGAAAATGTCAAATTCAAGCCCACAAATAATACATGTGTGTTCAAAACGCACTGTACATGTACTATTGTGCCAATTCAAACGTACGTGGGCCAGTAATAATACATGTGTGTTCAAATCGCACTGTACATGTACTATTGTGCCAATTCAAACGTACATGGGCCAGTTATAGCTGCATGTGCCTGCTTCCTACTGTTATATAGTTGCTGATGCAGTAGCCACTATTCCTTTCACCCCTGGACATGAGATGGTTGCAGAGGTGAGTGAATGGGGTAGTGTGTGTGTGTGTGTGTGTGTGTGTGTGTGTGTGTGTGTGTGTGTGTGTTTTAATGTGTTTATGTATTTATGTTTTTGTGTATATGCGTACATGCATATGTGTGTACGTATACTAGATGTGTGATGTGTGGTGTGTGCATTCAACATTACTACACTTGTGTAGATTATTGGTGTTGGACCTGACGTACCAGAAGAGTATTCTGTTGGGAAGAGAGTTTGTGTCGAGAACCATTTCTTCTGTGGAAAGTGCTATCAGTGCAAAAATGGTGTGACTTCAACGAAAAGAATGTATTTACCTGTGTGTAGTCTTTATTGACAGTGGCATGTGTATTTTAGATCAGAAACATATTTGTCAGAACATGAGGCACTATGGACTTGGTAAGGGTACATCATATGGAGGTATGTATTGAATATGTGGTTGTGTTGATCTGTGCATGTGTATGTGTATCTGTCTGTGTGTGTGTGTGTGTGTGTGTGTGTGTGTGTGTGTGTGTGTGTGTGCGCGCGTGTGTGTGTGTGTGCATGTGTGCATGCACGCGTGTGTGTGTTAATGCTCCATATAAAAAACGCTCATATGATTCCTTTGTCAGGTTTGTCAGAAGTGTCCATCCTACCAGCGAGATATGCCTATCTCCTGAAGACCGACATCTCAGATGAAGAAGCTGTTCTCTTGGAACGTGAGGAGAATTGATTCCATTTTGAATTCCGCATGTAATTATGTGTGATGTAAGTATGTATTATGTGTACTGAGATTGAGTGTATATTGTCATTATTATCATGTACATATCATAGATTTAATGGGTGTGTCACTAAGTGCAATGGGTGTGTCACTAAGTGCAGTGGGTGTGTCACTAAGTGCAATAGGTGTGTCTTCGTCTGTGATCTCAGCATTTGGTGTTGCTCATCAAGCGGTGGAATCCATCAGTGTGAAAGGAGAGACAGTTCTGGTCTTGGGCTGTGGACCTGTAGGTCTCTTTGCAGCTGGTATAGCCAAGTGTATGGGAGCCAGCAAAGTGTATGTGTTTCTGTTGGTGGTGAATATGTTGCTGTTGTTTTACAGTTGTGGCTGTTAATATATTTGCATGCTGTTGTTGTTTTTCTATTGTATTACTTTCCGTAATATTTACTTTTATTGTTGTTGTACATAGCTTGTCATTGTGTATCCTATAGTTCTTGTCTGTTATATTCATTTTGTTGCTGTTGTTGTTGTTCTGAAGGATTGCAGCTGATGTGATTGAGAAGCGGTTGGAGAAGGCTAAAGTGATGGGAGCTGATATTTTGATCAACAGCAAGACAGAAAATCTCAAGGAAAGAGGTTAGTTTGTGTTGTGTGCCAATTTGAATGACGCTTATTGGTAACCATCTTTTGTCTGGCAACCATCCTCCTTCCTGGCAACTGTCCTCTTCCTGGCAACTGTCCTCTTCCTGGCAACCATCCTCTTCCTGGCAACTGTCCTCTTCCTAGCAACTGTCCTTCTCTTCCACAGTGTATCAGATCACCAATGGAGTTGGTGTGGGATGTCTATTTGAAGCCACTGGAGTCCCAGCAGTAGTAAACAGTTCCTTTGAGCTTCTGAGGTGTGTGTGTGTGTGTGTGTGTGTGTGTGTGTGTGTGTGTGTGTGTGTGTGTGTGTGTGTGTGTGTGTGTGTGTGCATGTGTACGTGTGTGTGTGTGTGTGTGTGTGTGTGTGTGTGTGTGTTGTGTGTGTGTGTTGTGTGTGTGTGCGTGCATACGTGTGTGTGTGTGTGTGTGTGTGTGTGTGTGTGTGTGTGTGTGTGTGTGTGTGTGTGTGTGTGTGTGTGTGTGTGTGTGTGTATGTGTGTGTGTGTGCACATGTGCATATGTGTGTACAGTTCCATATATCTCCATATTATATCTTTCATTGATGCAAGGGTTTATTCATTACATCACAGGAAGGGGTCTTCAATTGTATTAATTGGTTTGCCGAATGCACCGGTCCAGATAAAGGATCCAGTGAACAACCTCATACGGAAAGCCCTCACCCTGAAGGCGATATGTGGAAGGAAGATCTTTCACACTTGGGAACGGTCTGAGATGATGATGCACAGGAAGGAGTGAGTAGTTGATGTTTGTTTACAGGAAGGAGTGAGCAGTTGATGTTTGTTTACAGGAAGGAGTGAGTAGTTGATGGTTGTTTACAGGAAGGAGTGAGTAGTTGATGGTTGTTTACGGGAAGGAGTGAGTAGTTGATGGTTGTTTACAGGAAGGAGTGGGTACTTGATGGTTGTTTACAGAAAGGGTGGAGTAGTTGATGGTTGTGTATATGTACACAAAGCTTTTTTATTCATCAATAAACCATGCAAGGTTCCCAGTGTTGGAAGCTGTGTCTCATGAATTTGCCTTAAAGGACTTTGAAGAGGTATGTATGTATGTTGTCTTTGGAGGTAGGTTGAGATACGTCATCTTTGTTGTGAAGTCACCACACAAGCACCGACTTGGGGATGGGTGCACATTGAATGTATAGCTATCAGTACACATCTTGCATGTCGAGATAGCTATCAGTACACATCTTGCATGTTGAGATAGCTATCAGTACACAACTTACATGTTGAGATAGCTATCAGTACACACCTTGCATGTCGAGATAGCTATTAGTACACATCTTGCATGTTGAGATAGCTATCAGTACACACCTTGCATGTTGAGATAGCTATCAGCACACATCTTGCATGTTGAGATAGCTATCAGTACACATCTTGCAAGTCGAGATAGCTATCAGTACACACCTTGCATGTTAAGATAGCTATCAGTACATATCTTTCATGTTGATAGCTATCAGTACACATCTTGCATGTAGAGATATTAAATTTTAGTAATACTGTATCAAGGTCAGTACAATGTTCTTTTCTTGTCCACTCTGACGTTTAGGCTTTCAAGGTACTTGTCACTCAAACAGGTTGCAAAGTCCTTATAAGCCCGAACAAGGCATAGGAGAGAGGCATTGGATCATGTCTGCCAGCGTCGGTTCTTGCGGATGCTAATCTGTCAGCCACTCACTCAGTTGACACAAACTATATGTAGCTACTTTAACCTTTTCCTCACATTTTCAGTGGTTGTAAAGCTTATTATATTGTAACTATGTGCTGTTAAAAGTTTATTTTTGAGCAGAGTGTGTTAGCCTAGTGCTCTTTTTGGCTTGAGTTAAGCATGAATGATGATGGTTTAGTCCATATGTGTCCACTTTACCACATTCTTTGCAATCAACTGTTAATGGTTCTAATTGGCTATGTTCGGACTGTGTGAAAGTCGACTTGGAAGAAAAAAACCTTTCGACTTGTGAAATTCTCGAGGAAGTTTCTCATTGTCGAGGAGGCTTTGAAGCAGTTCATGTTTGGTAGAATGGAAGCCCACAAAGAAGGCAACAAGTCGTCGGCTCACGGTGAGATCTTTTAATACCAGCCCCCGGCTACTAATGAGCTGGATGGCGCCTTTTGCAAGCCTTCTGAAAAGACTGATATAAATAGCAAAAGGCTGGATTCACTCGTGTATTTGCCTCCTTGTTTTAGCCTACAGCGGAAACAACGTCAAGAACTTCTTGTTGGACGTCGATTTGAAGCAGATAACCATAAACGGTTTCCACCGCGAGAATAAACTCTCCAGAATTCCCATCCGAGGTGAAAGGAGAGAAGCAGACGAGAAGGAGGGAGGTAAGAACTCGTCTAACGTTCTTAGATCAATCTTGAAGGACACCTCGAAAGGAATCGGCCCACAAACGTCGAGAAACAAGTCGGTTGAAATCGTTACTGATAAAATGGAGGTCGAGAACTCGAGTGAGCCAGGCGAAGTGCTGGAGATTGGGGATCTGCCCAAGACGACAGACGTGGGCGCACATCAGATGGAGCGTGCCGAAGAGAACAATACTGACAGTGATTCCGAGGACACTCTGTCAACGATCAGTTCTCCTTCTAACTACTTCTCGGGACCCGCTTCTTCCGTTCTTCTAGCTCACAGCAAGGTCAGTCCACAAAGGGGAGGGATGATGACTCTTGTGTCAGACCTCAATCCGACTGCACCTCTTCAATCCCTCACTGGGATCAAGATGGCCGACAGTGGATACTACGATGCAAACATATCGAAATCAGAGGTAAGGACACCTCCCCACTGCCTTAGCATGTTACTTACGTGTGTGTCTGCATACACTAGGGTGTTGTATGTATGTATGTACTGCAATATCATGTATTTACACACACGTACATACGTACATATGTGTATACTTTAGGAGTGTACGTATGTATGTATACCTATGTATGTACGTATGTACACACGGCTTGGCTTCCAATGGCCTCTCTGGGGTACGTGTGTTTGCTTCAAATCTGATGTATCCACTTCACTGTCTGGTCAGAAGTGAGATTTGTCCAACAATCCTTGACAGTTGACTCCACTGTTTGTTCGACTCCAACCTCCCTCAGACCGACATTCCAGTGAGGAGTCCACTCTCTGTGAACGAGCTCAAGTACTCTCCCGTTCTTAGCACACCCCCTGAACCAGCACAGGACCAGGGAGATACACAAGGAGAGGACCACTCACGACACATAGCGTTGGACGAGGTTGGCTCCCTGCTTGGCGCACTGCAGTCGAAATGTTCTGCTCAGGAAGAAGAGATCGAATCCCTACGCTCTGAACGGATCAAGGAGACTGTGGCTACACAAATGAGCTCCTTGAACAATATTCTGGCCCAACAGGAAGAACTGCAGAAGAACGTTCATCAGTTGAACAGAGATCTTGCCAGGAAGAAGGATATGATAGTACACCTGGAAGGAAAGATATCCTTCTTAGAGTCTCAGTCCCCAAGGTGTGTGTGTGTGTGTGTGTGTGTGTGTGTGTGTGTTACTGTATTTGTGTGTAAGAGAGAAAGAATGGGTGTTCTGTATGTGTCAATGTGTGTACAACTCGGCACATACAATACAATACACAAACACACTCCCTCACAGATCCAGGCCTCCCAGTAGAGACAAGGACTCCTCTCCCGGTGTGAAGTACTTCCCAGGGAGGTGGACGGCCTACCGAGCAGAGTCTAAAAAGGTGTGTGCTGCATCCACGTATTCCACATGTGCTGAACATGTCCCTGTGTACTGCATCCACGTATTCCACATGTGCTGAGTGTGTCCCTGTGTACTGCATCCACGTATTCGACATGTGCTGAGCGTGTCCCTGTGTACTGCATCCACGTATTCCACATGTGCTGAGCGTGTCCCTGTGTACTGCATCCACGTATTCGACATGTGCTGAACGTGTCCCTGTGTACTGCATCCACGTATTCGACATGTGCTGAGCGTGTCCCTGTGTACTGCATCCACGTATTCGACATGTGCTGAGCGTGTCCCTGTGTACTGCATCCACGTATTCCACATGTGTGCTGAGTGTGCCCCTATGCTCTTAACATTTTCAAGCTCCGTACGTACCAAAGTACATTGTAAACACTACACATACACGCATACGTACGTACGTACATGCAAATGGTATTGATAGTACGTACTTGCGTATGAATGTTCCATTGAGAATTATTCCCTCTTGTTTTTAGTACTCGGAAGAGATGAACATCATCTGTGAGGCTTTGGAGGGCGAGGGATACGGTCCATCACAGGTCAGTGCTGATGAAGTCGTCCGACACCTTTGGTGGCAGAGAGAGAACCTTCGTAAAAGTGGGGGCGTGGCAAAAGACATGTCTAGTACAGATCCGGATAGTGGTGACCTGTCCAAACAGTTTGAAGTACGTGTGTGTGTGCATGCGTGTGTGCATGTGTATGGTGTGTGTGTGTGTGTGTGTGTGTGTGTGTGTGTGTGTGTGTGTGTGTGGTGTAATGTTTAGTAATATTCAATCAGAAATATGAAACGAAGCTGGCTAACTTGGAAGAGAACCTGGCAAAGTGTAAGGATGACCTGGAGTTGAGGGAGAAAGTCGCCAAAGAAACAGAGAGCCTCCTAAAGAGGTTCGTGTGAATGGGCTAGAATATGTAGTGTGACCTCTCACCTTTCAGTGCTTGTATGACACCTTTCAGTGCTTGTATGACACCCTTCAGTGCTTGTATGACACCTTTCAGTGCTTGTATGACACCTTTCAGTGCTTGTATGACACCTTTCAGTGCTTATATGACAATTTATAGTGATTTCTTGTTGATCTGCTGTGTTTCATTTTCAAAAAATGTTGGGGGAGAATTAAGTTTGGCAGATCAACTGGATACCGATTAGTATTTGTACATTGTATTGGTATTGGGAAATTGTGGCAGATAAAAAATCAGCAGGTGAAGTGGTTGCAGATCAACAAGAATTCACTGAACTTTGTTGTTGTGTGTGCATACGTATTTCCTGTGTACCCAAGTACACACACACACACACTGTAACTGCGTACATACCTTGTGTGTGACACTCACCCATGTACATACTGGTGTGCACTTGTGTGTTTGTAGACAAATTGAAGAGAACCTCATTTCCAGACATGAGGCAGAAGGTGAGGTCTCGACACTGAAAGGAAAAATGGCCGCCTTGGAACAGGACAATATATTACTGAGGGAGAAAATTAACCACCTTCGTCTGGAGATCCTTGAGTATTCGGCAAAAACGGCTAAACACACAAGTGAGTTGATGAGTCCTTAAGTTGAATAGTGTGTACGTACGTACTGTACATACATATACGTACGTGTACTGCATATGTGTATTGTACATATGTACTGTGTATACTGTGTGTGTTGTATGTACTGTGTGTACTGTGTGTAGGAGACTTGGCCGGTTTGAAGAGAGAGAAGTCCTCCATCGCTACTGAACTTGGTGTACTGAAGACTGAGAAGAAGAAAGCGACTACTGATATTGCATCCCTGAGGAGTAAACTAGAAGAAACCGAATACAATTTCACAAAGTCAAAGAAGGAGAGTTTCAGTCTCCAGCAAGAGGTACGTAGGTAGTAAGGAGTGTGTGTGTGTGTGTGTGTGTGTGTGTGTGTGTGTGTGTGTGTGTGTGTTTTGTGTATACCTATGTACGTACGTATGTACTTATCACTATTTTCTCTTCCCTCCCCATAGCTGGAGCATGCCAATCAGAGTCTGTTAGGTGCAAGAGATGAACTCAGTACTGCTTCCACCGAAATCACTGCTTCTAAGGCACAATGCGATGGCTTGAAGGCCAAAGTTGACAATCTTGAGGAAGAACGCAGTAGGAGAGAGAAGTGGCTGAAAGAGCTCCAGGAGGACGCTTCAGCACTCAGAGCACAACTCAGAGAGAAGGAGGAGAGCAGGCTGGTCGTGCTCGACAAGGAGAGACAGTTGTCAGCAGAGCTGGAAGGTAGGAACAAGCAGTTGATGAAGTTGGAACATGAGAATAGGATGATTGAGGAGAAGGTATGTGTGTGTGTGTGTGTGTGTGTGTGTGTGTGTGTGTGTGTGTGTGTGTGTGTGTGTGTGTGTGTGTGTGTGTGTGTGTGTGTGTGTGTGTGTGTGTGTGTGACTGAGTGTGGGTGTGGGTGTTAGTGTGAGTGTGTGAGTGTGTGTGTGTTGTGTGAGTGTGTGAAGACATACAACTGTACGCACATACGTATGTATGTATGTATATGTCGATTATTCGACTGTAAGTGTGTGTATGTAGGTATGTAATACTTTTGTTTTCCACCTTCCACAACAGGTTGCTGCCAGTCAGAGAGAGCTCGACTCCAGAACAAGTGAACTGCAAGAGAAGGAGAACAAGGTGTGGGAACTTTCCCGGGAGAATTCCCTCCAAACAGACGAGTTAGCCGAGTTGAACTCCAAACTGGAGCGTCTCAAGTTGGATAAGGTGCACACAGACAAGGAATTACAGGAGGTCAATAGTGATCTCTCTCACGTGAAGGTGAAGGCGTTTGAGATGGAACAGAGATTGTGTACGAAGACTGAGGAAGTCGACAGTCTCTTTGGAAAGAACGAGAGACTGGGAGCCAAATTGAGGTTTGTTGGGTGTGTGCTTGTGGGCTGGTGTGGGTGGGGAGTGAGGGTGAGTGGGTGGGTGGGTGTGGCAGTGTTGATGAGTAGTTTTGTATACGTACGTACATGTACATACCTACGTACGTATGTATGTGCTCTTTCTTGAGCAATCACTCAAACACACTTGAGCACGTGAACACACTCAAACATGCAAACACACTCAGACATGCAAACACACTCAGACATGCAAACACGCTCAAATATGTACACACACTCAAACATGTACACACACTGGACTGTGCTAACAGGCATACAGAGATACACAGACACATGGTGACAATGTTATGGCTTCCTTCACCCTCCCTATCATCCTCTTTGATGGTAGTATGTTGGAGGATGACAAGCTAAGCCTCTCACAAGAACTGGCCAGGGAGAAACACAACCTAGCTTCTGTCAGGGAGAAGTGCACGTCATTTGAGAGGGAGTTGGAGAGCATAGAGAGGAAACACAGGCAGGAGGTTGGTTGAGGGTCAATGTACACTTCAGTGAGGGCTGGAGGAGGGGTGTAGTGGGGGATGTGGTCTTGTTTACTCAGTGAGGGCTGGAGGAGGGGTGTAGTGGGGGATGTGGTGTTGTTTACTCAGTGAGGGCTGGAGGAAGTGTGTAGTGGGGGATGTGGTCTTGTTTACTCAGTGAGGGCTGGAGGAGGGGTGTAGTGGGGGATGTGGTGTTGTTTACTCAGTGAGGGCTGGAGGAAGGGTGTAGTGGGGGATGTGGTCTTGTTTACTCAGTGAGGGCTGGAGGAGGGGTGTAGTGGGGGATGTGGTGTTGTTTACTCAGTGAGGGCTGGAGGAAGTGTGTAGTGGGGGATGTGGTCTTGTTTACTCAGTGAGGGCTGGAGGAGGGGTGTGGTGGTTGATGTGGTCTGTCTACTCAGTGAGGGCTGGAGGAGGGGTGTAGTGGGGGATGTGGTCTTGTTTACTCAGTAAGAGCTGGAGGAGGGGTGTAGTGGTGGATGTGGTCTGTCTACTCAGTGAGGGCTGGAGGAGGGGTGTGGTGGTTGATGTGGTGTTGTCTACTCAGTGAGAGCTGGAGGAGGGGTGTAGTGGGGGATGTGGTCTTGTTTACTCAGTAAGAGCTGGAGGAGGGGTGTAGTGGTGGATGTGGTCTTGTACACTCAGTAAGGGCCATAGTAAGAGGGATTGGTCTTGTACACTCAGGCAGGGCCATGGTAAGAGGGATTGGTCTTGATGGCTAGGAAAGTGGATGAGGATTGGTCTCATGATACTGTTGAGTGTGAAAGGGGCTTTTTTCTGAAACAAGTGAAGAAAGTTCAGTGAAGAACACTTCCCCCAAAAGGATAAATTTCTAATCCATCATGTAAACCTTTCCCCTGCTGCCATTGTGCGTATGTATACGTACGTATTGTGTTTGGGTCTAGTCTGTAATGTTGAGATCTCTGGATGGTCCCGTTGTCCGCAGATGGAGACGCAGGTTGCCAAGTGTAACCATCTCGTGATGAGATTGTCAGAAGCTCAGAAAGTGTGTGATCTTGTTGGAGGAGAGAACCAAGAACTGCAGAAGCAGGTGAGCTCACCCTAGGGACCACAGAACGGGCAAACAGGAGAGAACTCTACCAGTGTATGTACCAGTGTATGTACCAGTGTATGTACCAGTGTCCATATCTATGTAGTACACCACCTGGGCCAAACCCATAATATACATACGTACGTATGTAGTCCTACCCCTGGTGTAGCCCCTAGTCCTAACCTTGGTGTAGCCTCTAGTTCTACCCCTAGTCCTAACCCTAATGTAACCCCTAGTCCTACCCCTTGTGTAGCCCCTAGTCCTAACCCTGGTGTAGCTTCTAGTTCTACCCCTAGTCCTAACCCTAATGTAACCCCTAGTCCTACCCCTTGTGTAGCCCCTAGTCCTAACCCTGGTATAGCCTCTAGTTCTACCCCTAGTCCCACCCCTGGTGTAGCCCCTAGTCCTACCCCTGGTATAACTTCTGATGTAGCATTGAACTTCTTTCGACTGTACAATAGATTGAGGAGATGGAGCAGTCTTTGGCTGACAGTGACATGCAGGTCAAGACGTCTCAGGAGGAGTACCTCCATGTGACCGAGGGCCTCCAGCAACAGCTCCGGACGGTGACAGAGGAGTACAACCACTACCAGAACACCTCCGAGGAGATCAAGATGGAGTTGTCGAAGAAGAATAACGACTTCGAGGCAAAGATACTGGCCCTCGGAGCAGAGCTGCGTCAGAGGGACTCCACCATTGATGTGATGTCGTCGGAGTCGGTCGGTCTGCAGTCTCGTATCACAGCACTTACTGAGGATGTATGTAAACTATCGGAAGCGAAGAGTGAACTGGAAACAAGGTTGAGAGAGGAGAGAGACAATGCGGTTGGTAGTGTTAGGAGAGCAGAAGAAGAGGTTAGTGTAGTGTGCATGTGCTCACATGTACGCACACATACACACACACACACACACACACACACACACACACACACACACACACACACACACACACACACTCACATACACTCACACATGCACACACACACACACACACACACACACACACACACACACACACACACACACACACACACACACACACTCGCACTCACACATGCACACACACACACACACACACACACACACACACACACACACACACACACACACACACACACACACACACACACACACACACACTTTTAATATTTGTTTTACTTTTCAAAAGGTTGAGATTCAGAAGCAACATGTGGTGAACCTGAAGGAGGAGCTTGTTGTGGCTCATGCCTCCTCTCAGAACATCCAGCTCAAACTGGACCATGCGTTGGAGGAGAACCAGAACCTGGCTTCTTGCTTGAGAGACACAGAGGACAAGGCTCTGATTGTGGAGGCAGAGAAGGAAGAATTGGACGTTCAGTGGAACAAGACCAACAAGGAGGTTTGATGCTAACTCTACATGTAACGTAACACTGTAATTTGTTATTGACTTTGCACATACGTTCATATGTACATACGTACGTACCTACGTATGCATGTTACGTTTTCAGTTGTAAAAGTGTGCATACAAACACACACACACACACACACACACACACACACACACACACACACACACACACGAACATGCACATGTGCGTACATATGAATATGTGCATGCCAATGTCTGTATGTATTTTTTCATAGCATTATTCATTACTGGTGTCGGTGTTCTTGTTTCCATAGTTACAGCAGGAGAGGCTCAGTCACAAAGAGGACATTGCTCACTTCGAGGACAACCTGGACGACATCAGGCATAGACAAGAGAAAGAGAAAGAGATGTTCGAACAAGAGAGGGCAACACTGAAGCATGAATCACAGAGTTTGAGGTAAGTACGTATGTATGTATGTAACTTGGTTGGTACGTACTAGTTTTCCTACTACTTCAAGCCTGCTTCATCTTGGCCAGATTGATGATGTGCGTAATTCATGCATAAATACGTACGTACGTATGTACGTAAGTACACACATGTACGTACATATGTATGTGTACGTATGTGCGTATGTATGTGCTACATACATTTCTCTGTGTGTTGTTCATCTGTTGTGTTCCCCTTTGCTGTAGGGAAGAGCTGTCACTTGGACAACAGCAGTTGAGTGAGACACGAAGAGAACTCGAGCGTGTGCGCCGTGAGATGAAGGAAGAGAGGATGAAACAGGAGGAGATCTCCAACAAACATCAGATGGAATCAAGGAAGACGGAGGAAGAACAAGACAAATTGAAGAGGGAGATTAGACAGGAAGTAAGAGTTTCCGATTGTTAAACAGGAAGTAGGGGTTGTTATTCTAAGGCAGGAAGTGGGGCTTGTTGGTAGCTAGACAAAGAGTACAGAGGACATTGGAGCTCTTTTGAAATATCGCTCTGTCTCTCTCCACTTATCTGCATATACGTACATACGTACATTCGTTTACATACGTACATATATGTACGTTTGCACAATAATATCATCATTGTAACTTGTACTATCCTATACTTATGTACGTACATACTGTACCTGGCGCAACATATGCTCTGTACTTGTACACTTCTGTGATACGTAGTGTGTGATAGTTGCTCTCTTCGTTTGTTGCATGTACTCACACGCACATATGTAAATATTGTTGTTTTTTGTTGTGTTGTGCGTGTTTAGGCCGCAAACTTAAAATTGTCTGAGAACAAAGTTAAACAGCTGGAAGTGTCTCTTCAAACTGAAGCACAGTCCAAAGTGAGTGGCATTGTGTATCTGTGTGTTGTACGTACGTATGTATGTACAGTACGTGAAAATTTTGTGGGTATTCGTCTGCCTCTCTGTGTTGTATGTATGTACGTACATATGTGCATACATTCATACCTGTACATACGTACATACATATGTACGTACATGTGTACCATATCTGTTGTTTTGTAGATGAAGGTACAAGAAGAACTCCAACATGTCCAGAGGTCCAAGACCCAAATTGAAATGGATTTGGAAACCGAAAAGGAGAAAGTTCTAGGTCTCTCCAAGCTGAAGGCTCAGTTGGAGGGGAGCATCGAGCGCGAGAGTGCCCGCATTGGGCAGCTGAACCAGGAGGTGGATGAACTGGTAGCAAAGTCCAGGAAACTGGAGCGGCAACTCCAGGAAGAGAGAGAAGCCAATGAGTCGACTGCTAGGAGACAGTCAAAGGAACTGCATGATTACAGGTACACACACACAAACACACACACACACACACACACACACACACACACACACACACACACATACACAACACACACTAACATACACACACACACATACATACACACACACGCGCGCACAGACTTGGGTACATTATACTCAAGTGGAAGTGAAAAAACATGTATAGAATTGATTTCTGTGTGATTTCTATTGACAAGTTGTCCCCTATAGCACTGCCTCCTTATCACTTGCAATATGTACCTACGCAGGTCTAAATATCATGATGAGAAGAAGGCATTGAAGGAACGTATCAAACAGCTTAACAAGGAGTGTGAGGGGTCAAAGTAAGTATGTTTGTATGTTGTGTGTGCACAAGTATCGCACACACACACACACACACACACACACACACACACACACACACACACACACACACACACACACACACACACACACACACACACACACACACACACACACACACACACACACACACACACACACACACACACACACACACACACACACACACACACACACACACACACACACACACACACACACACACACACACACACACACACACACACACACACACACACACACACACACACACACACACACACACACACACACACACACACACACACACACACACACACACACACACACACACACACACACACACACACACACACACACACACACACACACACACACACACACACACACACACACACACACACACACACACACACACACACACACACACACACACACACACACACACACACACACACACACACACACACACACACACACACACAGTACAGCCAAGCACACAATCATACACACACACATTCCTCTTCAGACTGCAGTGTCAGCAACTCATGGCCAATATGGCCAGTTTGGAGTCGGCTCATTCCATACTCTCTAGTGAGAAACTCCACTTGACAGAGGAAGTGGCTAGGAGGGACGAACTGGTCTTGAGGTTGAAGGAAGAAGTAAGACTCCTGGAAATGAGGTACGTATGAACGTGGGTATGAATGTAAAATGTACCATGCAACTTACTTAGTACATACGTACGTAAGTCTTAACAAGTGCTTACTGTACTTACTACTTTGGACATGAATGTACGTACTTTTCATTCATTATGTATATACCTACATACATACATAGTACACACACTCATAATTTTCATATGTAACTACGTACATGTATGTATGCATACGTAGTAACTGGATTATTGTCTTATCTACGTACCTACCTACATATGTAGAAACAATGAATTTGACTCTCAAGTCAGCCAACTGAAGAAGGAGGTCAGTGTTCTTCAGAGAGTACATATCGAATTTGAAGAGTACAAGAAGAGACTGGATTCTACCTCCAAGTGAGTGGGACGGACACACACCACACCACTCACATGCACACACACACACACACACACACACACATGCACACACACACACACACACACACACACACACACACACACACACACACACCACCACCACCACTCCCACTGTTTGGTTTGCTCAGAGCCGAGATGCAGAGGATTTTGAGTGAAGTGACCCACCACATGGAACAGCAATACGTGGCCCACAGGAACTTGGACAAGCTACGTCTGGAGAACGAGGGCCTATCACTGAGACAGAAGGACAGAAAGGTTTGTTGTTTGTTTACATTCCTGTTACGTATGTACGTACATACGTATTTACTTGTTTATGATCAACGTACGTACATTCTGTTATTGTTGTTTGTATGAATATTTGCTAGCAGCAATTTGCAGAGGTACATGGGTGTATGTGCAATATCAGTGTTTGTTTACTTTTGTTGTTATTGTTGACAATATCACCATTTATTCTTTTGTAAACAGATTGACAAGTTGAAGAATGATTTGAAGAAGAGCCAACTTGAAGGAAGACATGATCGATTCCACTTGGAATCCCTTGAGCTAGAAGCCGACATGCTCAGGTCACAGAAGAAGGAACTCGACAGGTTAGCCATTGCGAGGTGGTGTGTGTACTGTATGCTACTGTTTACCTGTGTGTGTGGCTACTGCACTGTCATGGTGTGCTGATGTACGTATGTGGATAACCACCATAGTCATAATATTAGACACACAGATTTATGTACATGTGAACACACACACAAACACACACACACACATACACACACACACACACACACACACACACACACACACACACACACACACACTCACACACACACACACAACTGGGTATTTCTCCTGTCTCTGCATTTCAGATCACGTAGAAAGTTGGAATCGAGGCTTGAGAAAATCAACAACAGTTTGAGTCAATCTCTCCAAGAAGCTTCTGCCAGGAACGAGTCACTAGCTAGTCATGTGACCTCCACACCCTACAGTAACCCGCCCTCAAGGCCGAGGTCCTTCCTCTCAGACATAGACTCACACTTATCATGAGATCTGAGACTGTAGGCATATGTTGTGTCTATACAGGTGTCTGTTGTGTCTATGTAGGTGCATGTTGTGTCTACACAGGTGTATAATATACGTTTATGTACGTACATATTTTTGAACTCAGAGAAACCCGTTTGTTTATTAGTTAACATTTGTTTATTTATACTCATCCCACATAGTGAACAATACATACTACACTTGTAAGTTTCAGAATTATTAATTTCCAGGAACCGTATTTTTTGCAAATATTTGCAGACATGTATGTAGAAAATATTAGCTGCAAGGAATTCACCCTTTCATGAAATCACACGAAAGGGAAATCACTTTCCATGCAGAGTTCGTCAGAAAAGCTATTGAAATGCCATCAAAATTATCCCTAGCTTTCAATATGTACTGAAAATGGTCCTTTTTAAAGTGAAAGGGTTTAGTCTCTCTCAAGACTGTACGTACGTACATCTGTGAGACTATACATCTCTTTGTTGTGTTTTTCAGTTTGCAAAAAACATGATCTGTACAAATTAGCACACAACGTATATTATTGTACATATGTACATAATACGTATGTCGTGAACTTACAAGGTGCAGTGGATGTATTTTATGCTGAAAACCCCACATCCTGCTGATGAAATGTTCAATCTCATGACTGAGTGTCATATATCCTTTTCAATAATTACTGAAAATGGTCCTTTTTAAAGTGAAAGGGTTTTGTCTCTCTCGAGAGTATACATCTCCTTGTTGTGTTTTTCAATTTACAAAAAACATGATCTGTACAAATTAGCACACAACATATATTATTGTACATATGTACATAGCACACGTAGCACACAACGTATATTATTGTACATATGTACATAGCACACGTAGCACACAACGTATATTATTGTACATATGTACATAGCACACCTAGCACACAATGTATATTATTGTACATATGTACATAGCACACGTAGCACACAATGTATATTATTGTACATAATATGTTATGAACAAGGTACAGTGGATGCATTTATGTACGTATGCTGAAAAAACCCCATCCTGCCGGTGAAAATGTTCAATCTCATGATTGAGTGTATTAGACTGCCTATGTCCCAGAGACCAAGTGTTAACGTTGATGAGGTTCAAACTACAGTGGAACCTCTATCAAGGACTCTCCGAATAAAGGACACCATAGAAATTATCTCTCTACAAAGGACTTAGACTTCCCTATAGTGCTAATACATTATTTACCTCTGAAGAGTGGACAACCTCTCTACAGTGGACAAATTACCTGGTCCCAATGTATCCTATATAGAGAGGTTCCACTGTAGTACAATGAATTAATCCTGTTAATTTCTGCTTTATCTGCCTCAATTTCCCAGTACCAATATAATCTACGATCAGTAGCATATTATGTCCAGTTCATCCACCAAACTCATTAATCCATCATATTTTACGAGAACCAATTGCGGCAGATTAACAAGCATTTACTTTATATCAACTGTCTCACACACATATTATGTGAACACACCATATTTAATTATTGTTTATGCATTATTTACACTCTACTAATGACACTATACACAGTGCAATAACTATAATATACTTGTTTACTGAATGATGAGACAAATTAATATCCAATGAGAATTTTCTGGATGAATCTTTGATGTAACCGTTCACAGATGAGGGAAAGAGCTCCTGGATCCAACTGGGAGCTATACATCCAATGGCTCCTTCTTCACAGGCTGAAGAGAATATGATAGTAATAAATTATAGTGTTGGTATATTGTATATAATTATATTATGTACTGTTGTATACTGATAGTAGGATAGTATACTGGAATATTATACTGGAATAGTATACCGAGGTAGTATACTGAGGTAGTATACTGGAATATTGTTACTGTAGTATATTGGAAAAGTGTAGTATATTTATATATACTGGAAAAGTATACTGGAGTAGCACATTGGACAGGTATATTAGAGTAGTATTCCAGTATAGTAGCTCGAGGCTACAAATTCTAGTGGATATAACTTGAGCGAATTCAGTGAGTAACTTCAAATCCACCCACTCTCACTGTCAAGCACATTGTACATGCAGTGTTGGTGTCAGTAGCACAACAACCATGATATTACAAAAATGTCAGTATTTTCATGAATGTGCAATCAGATATATTGTGTAGTTCATATTTGAGACACCATGGTACACCTGATACATACAGTTGATGTGACGTGTGCATCTACACACACACACACGCACACACACACACACACACAGGATTACTTTCCTAGTCTCATGAATCACTATACTTTCAACATCTGGATTAGGACCACCTCAATGTTGAGGTCACTTTTACTGGTCCCATAGGTGGTCTCAATTGTGAGGTTCTACTGTACTTCAACTGGTCCCATAGGTGGTCTCAATTGTGAGGTTCTACTGTACTTCAACTGGTCCCATAGGTGGTCTCAATTGTGAGGTTCTACTGTACTTCAACTGGTCCCATAGGTGGCCTCAATTGTGAGGTTCTACAGTACTTCAACTGGTCCCATAGGTGGCCTCAATTGTGAGGTTCTACAGTACTTCAACTGGTCCCATAGGTGGTCTCAATTGTGAGGTTCTACTGTACATACAGACATATTGAACAATACACACTAATGAATAGTATGTGCTCACATGAACCTTCAGAGGAATCTTCTTTTCCATTGGTGTGTATTCAATGGAGTGTTCTTCCAAGAGTTTAGTCATTCTGTCCTTTTCTTCCTGTTGTGAAGAATCCAGAGGAATTCACAACAAGTGGTGTGTGTATGAGTGAGTGTGTGTGTGTGTATGAGTGAGTGTGTGTGTGTGTGTGTGTGTGTGTGTGTGTGTGTGTGTGTGTACACACCATTTCCTCCACCAGTCTGTTCTGCGTCTTGTGTAGGATGTGGATGATCTTCCGAGCCTCTCCTCGAGCTTCGTGAACAGCTGCATCACGTCTGGCAGTTGTGGACAGGACAATTCCGTTCACCACACGAACAACACGCCACAATCGAAGAAGAATGAGCAGTGAGGCAACCTGAAATCCCTCTTCATCAGCTCTGTTGATAATGACATACATGGGTGATAAGTGTGTGTGTGTGTGTGTGTGTGTGTGTGTGTGTGTGTGTGTGTGTGTGTGTGTGTGTGTGTGTGTGTGTGTGTGTGTGTGTGTGTGTGTGTGTGTGTGTGTGTGTGTGTGTGTGTGTGTGTGTGTGTGTGTGTGTGTGTGTGTGTGTGTGTGTGTGTGTATTGTGTGTGTGTGTGTGTGTGTGTGTGTGTGTGTGTGTGTGTGTGTGTGTGTGTGTGTGTGTGTGCATAAGTTGATAGTGAGGTGGTAACCACAGACCAGATGCCGTTTCATTGTCTAGGACACTCACAATGAGGCTACATCCAAAGTGAACGACAGGAAGACAACACATGCGTCAAACACCTAACAAGAAATAGGAAGTAAGGCATCACCCACTCACAAGTATGGTTGAACATCCTGTACACATCTGTAAACGATTCTCGCTCCATTGTTAACAGATGGCCAAATAGCCAGCTTGAAGCCAGCTAATGTGCACTCGTATGGTGAAACTTGAATACAGGTGTATGTGCACACATGCGCACACACAGGCACACACACACGCACACACACACACACACACACACACACACAAGCAAAGATAACTCACAAACGCACACAAACAAAGATACATGTGCACATGCACAGACACACACACACACACACACACACACACACACATACACACACACACACACACACACACTCACCTCAAACTTGTGTGTGAAAAACTTGAGCCTAAAGGCAATCAGTTTCACTAGAAACTCAAGAACGAAAATGAACAGGATACCAATACTCAAACAATGAAGAACAATGGCAGGATCAACTCCAAAGTCTGAGCCAACTGGAGGAAATTGAGAAATAACATTCACACACGTGTATGTTTGTGCGTGTGTTTGCACGTGTGTTGTGTGTGCCTGTGGTGCATGTGTATGCTTGCATTGTGCATAGGTGCGTGCCCGTGCATGTGTGCATGTATCTTTGTTTGTTTGTGTTTGTGAGTTATCTTTGCTTGTGTGCGTGTGTGTGTATTCATGCATGTGTGCACAGATGTGTATCACATTCATAACTGTAGTCCTGCCATTACACAACTCACAAGTAATACACTCCCTCCTACCGCCCCGATATCCACATTTGCATAAATTGTGTGTCTGGTTGACATGACGATTGGCACACTGATCAAAATCCAACATAATGTGCTCTATGTCGTCGGGTTGGTTACACAGAAAACTGCTGAACGGAGCAGCACATGAGTCGGAGAAGTCTTGGCTGAAATGACAAAATTCTGCTTGAATGATAAGATTGGGCGTTCTAATGCATAATTCATTATCTGAAAGTAGTGAGAAAATGCGAATTCCAATAAAGAATACAATACATGATTACACAAAGTAACACACACACAAGTACACACACACACACACACACACATACACACACACACACACACACACACACACACACACACATACTCAGTGCTCCAACATCCAGAAGGAGTTCGAACAAGACAATAAGTGAGTCCAAGAGAACAAGAGAAATGACAAAAATATGGAATCCTGTGCTGTGCAGAACTACCTGCATGCGACCCCTCCACCTGAGGAGAATTGATGAGAATTCAACTTAAGGGACACTTTGGATGTGTATAATACAATATTACAACAACAACAGGATGTGATGATAAAGTCTTTCTTCTCAGTAGCAGTGTAAACACACACACACACACACACACACACAGAGAGAGAGAGAGAGGGAGAGGGAGAGGGAGAGGGAGAGAGAGAGAGAGAGAGAGAGAGAGAGAGAGAGAGGGAGGGAGGGAGGGAGGGAGGGAGGGAGGGAGGGAGAGGGAGAGAGAGAGAGTCAGTCAAAACTCACGTTAGTCTGTCTGCCAGTGAAGAGGCAATAGAGGCGATGTCTTCATTCAGGTCCAACTCTGACTCGGAGTCGGTTAAGAGAGAGTGGTCATCCCTGTCAGTGGGTTCCCCATGATTCCCTCTACCATTCCCATCCTGAGCTGGGTGCTGGGCCTCGCTGTAGGGGTTGGATATCACCACACTGTTAAAATCGGTATAAGGCTGGTTCTCCATTGGTCAAAACACAGAACTGACAACACAGGGAAGACCACAGCAGAATTCTCTCAGAAAACTACAACAGTGAAGCAAGCTCTTTGGAGGTGAGTGGACCTGGTCCCCTTTATAGACTCCACACAGGAAGACTGGACACACAACAACAATAACTAGATTGGAGACTCCCTGAACTAGTTAGGTCTGAATAGAACGAAACTGTATAGCTGGTAATTAGTATGCAGACTAATGCATATGTATGTATTCCTATTTTATATACAATCAACGTGGGCTAACATACACAATACAATACGTGAAAGCTATGCTGAATGTATAATGTCGAAGCCATAGATGTACATCAGGCTGAAGCCATACCACTGTTTCGGTCACGAGAGGCCTCCCATGGTGAAGACTGCATACATAATACACCCACATCATTAAATCAATTAACATCACAAACAGGATGATTCTTATTGAAACTTGTACAAAAATGATCAGAAATTCTAAAGTGCCATATAAGATAATGCTGTTATTGTCAATCCGGTTATTGGTGGCTACTAGGCAATCATGTGCTTGTTTATCTCATTGAACCTCCTTCTCACACGTTCTGCTATGATAACACCCTTCACAAAGTGGACCCATCGATCCAATACAACTTTTGTCTTCTTTGCTTGCTTATCATACTCCGTCTTCCTTTCCTGTTCCTTGCAGGCATCCAGAAGCAGGGAGCGGTTCTCTTCGGCTACGACAATCCCTTCGATCCAAGGGAAGCTATACCTTCCGTGAAATTCCCACCCAATTACAGCCGAGGCATAGTCGATGCCCAAGGCTCGAGCAACCTTCTGTATCCCTGGCACTCTGATGTACACGCCTCCCTTGGGTACCATACTCGGCTTGAACACCTCAATGTTTCCGAACTCGTTACGAGGTACCTTCCCATTGACCACAGGAGGGGGGATATAGTCTTCTGTCTGCCAATCTCCGAATAGTTCGACTTCTTTGTCACTGGAAGGACCACCGAGACTCTTTTTAATCCGATACGATTTCACAACTTTGAAGGGGGTCTCCCTCTTCTTGACAACTTTTGCTTCTTTCAGCCAATTCTCACGACAGTGGAGTGTGTGAACGCAATCGCGTGAAAAAACGGCTTCAGATTCACAATATCCCAATATAGCACTTGACTCGGGGTATATTGCTTCGTACTTGAGCAGTAAGCTTCTCAGAGCATATAACGGATGACCTCTATACTCCTGCTTTCGTGTTGGCAAGGGTCTTGAGAGAAGGATCGAATGAATGTCGTCATCCTCCCTGTCTTCATCTTCCTCGGAGCGGGAAAAGGGAGACAAGGTTTCCGTTACCCATTCCTCACCAATCCTTGCCTTCCTTTCAACAGTACACCAAGAACTGGCATATCGGGGAGTAACATCCTTGGCATGACTGCTCGCATCAATTCCCACCACATACAGTAACCTCTGTGGGCAATCCAGCTCGACCAGATGTGGATGACCAACGGATTTAGAGGGAAGGTGTACTGAGATCCACTTTTTTGACTCTGTACCAAACACCTCTATCCAGCTATTGGTTGGGTCGTACAGCTGGGAAGAGGCTTTGTTGGCTCCGGGAGAAGAGAACAACTGATTCTCACGTTTGATTGCCGAGTTGCAGAACTCTCCAGCCTTTCGATCAATATTTGTAGCAGTATCCTCCGATTCGTGCACTTCTCTGTCCTGGACAATACGCCCTTCAACAGTAGAGGAATTTGGGCTGATGCTGTCCCTCTTGACCTTCAACTTCTTGGCTATTGAGTTCCTCTCGCCTTCTTCCATGCTCTTCCGCTTCAGTTTTCCTGCTACTCGGGAGACACCAGGTTCAAAATCCTCATCTGAATCATTACTGGGAGTGGTCTTGAAGTAAGGGGAGGTGTTGGAACTAGAATTCGAGGTGTTACTGTCCCCCTTCGATCTCTTCTTCACTCTACTACTAGTCCTCCTAGTTCTCCCAGCAGTGGCGGTTGAAGGTCCACAGGAATATTTTGCATTTCTGTCATCTTCTGAAGCATCGGAATCTTCGTCCGACACTGGCCTCTTTTTTCGCTTGTTCTTAGATTTCTTTGTACTTGGAGTTGAACTGTGCGAACGTTTACGATCTATTGTTGTTCCATCGTTTCTGACAACATTACTGTGAGTTGCTTCAGAAAAGCTCGATTCTCTAGACATTGAAGCAGCCCCTTTGGTCTTCCCAGTCTTCCTCTTCTTTAGAGCATTCTTCCTGAATGGTACAGGATCAAAGTTGAGTATGAGTCGCACATCCAGCCCTATAGCTCTCATCACAGCTACTAGCAGCTGTACCGGATTTAGAGGGATAGCAACATCGTGACACTTCTGCAGCTCATGGAGATGAGGCAGAAGACTATCAAAACTGGAAGTAAACCACTGCAGCACCGCTAGGAGCCCTTGCTTGTCGCCTGCAGTAGTGACGAGGTGAGCCGGAAGGAGGGATAACAAGGCGGATTGAAGTAGTTGATCGTTGCATTGTTCGTTTAGCATGAAACCGTTAAAAATTAGGCACAGTAAGTGGACTTTATGGACGTTCTGTTTGACATTGCGTTCGTGTTTCTCCATGGCTAGTTGAAGCGAGTTCTTTTTTCGACCCTTTTTGGCCAAACTTGCATTTTGATCGACCGTTATCTGAAGGGAAGATCGCTTTTCCTTCGTTTCTTCTAAAGTTTTTTGTGCATTTGACAGTAAAGAGTCGACCTGGTCTTCATCGCTGACGTCCTCCCATTCAACTTCACTGCCTTCTGAAACGGACGACATGATCCACAAACAAAATGGCGCCACAGGCCCGCCAAAGAGTATTGCGCAACGACCATGGCTTATGACGTTTCGCATTCGCATAATACATACACAGTGTCACGTTGAAAATAAGGGTCACAATAGAATTGACAGCAGGCGTGTATGTGTACGGCAGTTTGGTTTCCTCTGTCGGTTTGAATAACTAGTACATTCAAAACCAGTGAATTATATGAAACTGCGTTGGTTCCAGAGCTGGACAGTGCTGGACATCTTGAGTACAAGAGGCTACAATGGAACCTTATTGATAATGGAGACATTAGGACCAGACATTTTATCCACTGTCAAGAGGTTGTCCACTCTTCATAGGTACATAACGTATTTCAGGGAGTGTATTTTGGTACTATAAAAGTGTCCTTTGTAGGGAGGAAAAAAAATTCAACCATGTCCTCTATTCCGAGAATCCTTGGAGATAGATTCCCCTGTATAGTATATAGATCACATACAGATCAAATGGTGTTACATGTATTCAAATGAGATGAATTTTAGAATTTTCGACAAAATTCCCAAAAGACTTTGTAGGGCAATGGTGGTTATGTGGTTCACTTTTCAAATTAGCTAATTGTGTAAACATAACGATACATATGGCTTCTTTTAACTAATGCTTAACAGACCTGGAATCGATAGGCTAGTTTTGTCTGGCTCTGGTCATTTTCAATGTATTAAACACTTATGTGACACTGGCTAATCAACTGCTGGTGAGACCAAAATTGTGTATCTCAATTGCTCAGTGTACATAGAATCTTATCACATGCTAATTTTGAAGTACTGAAAATAGCAAACTCTATTCAAATTCCTGTACATTGTGAAGGACAGACACATGGTCACAAGGACACAGATTACAAAGTCACATGATTGCAAGGTCACATGATTGCAAGGTCACATGATTGCAAGGTCACATGATCACAAGGTCACATGCTGGGGAAAAGCTTGGGCCTAACTGTCACATCAATTGACCGCACCCCATCATTGGAGCTTAGAAAGCAGTTATAGTACAACTTGCTTAGTAAGTACACTGGTTAGTACAGTACAACTTGCTTAGTAAGTACACTGGTTAGTACAGTACAACTTGCTTAGTAAGTGCACTGGTTAGTACAGTACAACTTGCTTAGTAAGTACACTGGTTAGTACAGTACAACTTGCTTAGTAAGTACACTGGTTAGTACAGTACAACTTGCTTAGTAAGTGCACTGGTTAGTACAGTACAACTTGCTTAGTAAGTACACTGGTTAGTACAGTACAACTTGCTTAGTAAGTACACTGGTTAGTACAGTACAACTTGCTTAGTAAGTACACTGGTTAGTATAGTACAACTTGCTTAGTAAGTACACTGGTTAGTACAGTACAACTTGCTTAGTAAGTACACTGGTTAGTATAGTACAACTTGCTTAGTAACTACGATGGTTAGTACAGTACAACTTGCTTAGTAAGTGCACTGGTTAGTACAGTACAACTTGCTTAGTAAGTACACTGGTTAGTACAGTACAACTTGCTTAGTAAGTACACTGGTTAGTACAGTACAACTTGCTTAGTAAGTACACTGGTTAGTACAGTACAACTTGCTTAGTAAGTACACTGGTTAGTATAGTACAACTTGCTTAGTAAGTACACTGGTTAGTATAGTACAACTTGCTTAGTAACTACGATGGTTAGTACAGTACAACTTGCTTAGTAAGTACACTGGTTAGTACAGTACAACTTGCTTAGTAACTACGATGGTTAGTACAGTACAACTTGCTTAGTAACTACGATGGTTGATAGGTACATTCCTCTGTTGGTACGTACACCTCACTCAGTACCTAGCTCATGTACACTATGTCAACCAGTACTGATAGTGAGTACCTCTGATGAGAAGTACAGATTTGGTGTACCCTTCAAGGGACTTACTAAGCAAGTTGGACTGAATATCTGTTAACAAATACATCTTGGTTGGTACGCATTCCTTGTTAGTACATACGTACAAACCTCTGTTAATATTATACAATTCATTCAGTCCCTAGCTCATGTACACCATGTCAACCAGTACTGATAGCAAGTACCTCTGATGAAAAGTACAGATTTGTTGTGCCCTTCAAGGTACTGTACTTATAAGAGAAGTCACACCTTCCCTTGCAAGTGGAAGCTGTAACATCTCACACCTAAACCAGGCTTGTTGAGTAAGACTGTGGTTTGAGCTTAGATGATGTCAAAGAATAGAATTGTGATGAAAATGATATGATGTACTATACTCGAGGAAGATATTCCCCCAGGATCACAGACAAGTGTTTACTTACCCAGAATTGACATCATTTCAGAAATCAATATCCCCATTTCACAGCAGTATAGAATTCCGCCCACTCACATACACAAGGAATGCACTTTCCACACTATTAAGAGTTGTTATGTCTACATTGAAACACTAGAGAGCCCCCTACAGACAGTTATATGGTAATTAACTCATTAGTACAGGTAGGAGAGGTTTGAATGAGTCCTATGGCTTCTCCATATTATACGAAATAATATGGATATGTGCACACACACACACACACACACACACACACACACACACACACACACACACACACACACACACAGACACACACACACAAACACACACACACACACACACACACACACACACACACACACACACACACAGGGCATACTTTCCTTCTTCCCTTCTATAATCATCATCAGTTATTGTCTTCTCGTAGCTTTGCTCTTTATGTTGAGCATACCTATTCGTTTCAACTTCTGCTGACATTGCTACGGATGCAAAAACAAGTTCCAATACCTCACATGAACCCAACTGGAATGGAATGGACATTAACATACATGCCCACACACACGCACGGATGCACACACACACACACACACACACACACACACACACACACACACACACACACACACGCACACGCACACACAAATACACACACACACACACACACACACACACACACACACACACACACACACACACAAGGAGAGAGGGGGGTTAAAGTAGTTTCTGTTCCAGTTCATAAGTGACACACAAAGCGGTTACAAGCTCGTCTGAAGCGCACAAACTACAAATCAGTCACAATCGAACGTAGGTACTTTAGGTCCAAATGGCCGTCGGAGTAATTTCATAAGGAGGAATTTCCTACACCATTCGAGCAAAATTGAGCATAATCTAGTTTGTATCAATCAGTTCAACACTCAACTTCCTGGAAGGTGTGCCTGATACAGCTCAGCTTGGTACAGTCAAATGTATATGTAGATAGAATATGTATAGTCGTCTATGTAACAATCGCGCAGAGTGCCTGGTCTTGAAAAGTAAGGACGTCTCTTGTGAGAAGAAGAGCTTTGAACTGTGGGAGGCATAGACTTACTCACCAAGCAAGTGCAAACTGTACTGACGTTACTGAGCCAAATCGAGGGATAGCAGGACTTGTCACGTGTCGCGAGACTCCGAAAATCTAGATAGGATGTCTACAGGAAAACGATAGATCCGTTCTACGATCGGGGTACAGGGGTCACCTCTTATTATACAGTATAGATAGCGCTCACTCAGTCGTCATACCGTACAAAATGGCACCCGACGGATATGCAACGACCGCTAATTCGATTACACCCTAGACTGTCCATTGTTACGATGTCTCCCAGGGTTGTAACGAGTTAAGATCAATGGTAATGCCGGTAAGATAGGATACCCGACGAGTGGAAATACTTTCAATAGCAAGAATGGTGTTTGGGAAGCCTGGTTGTTGTAACAGTTGGTCACTGGGTGATGAGTATGCTCTGGTATATTACCACGTCAGTTGACTGCATGACCTGAAGGTAAAGAGATAGCATACTCTGTGTATGTGGAGACATGGACAGTGTGTTACAGTCAGACCTCTTCACAACACCACACCCTTGTTAGTGCTCCCATACACTAGCTATAGTATACAGTCAGACCTCTTCACAACATCACCCTTGTTAGTGCTCCCATACACTAGCTATAGTATACAGTCAGACCTCTTCACAACATCACCCTTGTTAGTGCTCCCATACACTAGCTATAGTATACAGTCAGACCTCTTCACAACATCACCCTTGGTAGTGCTCCCATACACTAGCTATAGTATACAGTCAGACCTCTTCACAACATCACCCTTGGTAGTGCTCCCATACACTAGCTATAGTATACAGTCAGACCTCTTCACAACATCACCCTTGATTCCTCACTCCCCCTGCCAACATAACCAGTGCAGTCCCCAGTTATAAGGAATACAATAATAACTATGTTTGTGGGTACACCCTTCCCCACAAATATCCTGAAGAGATTCTCCTTGTGAAAATGCTGCTGTGAGGAGGCTTGACTGTAGTTTCAATATTTCAAATGGGGTCTGTGTGTGTGGCTTCATAGATGTATGATCTGGCTTCGTTGGTATGCATTAGTGTTGGAAATCGGTGGTAATTTCAACTCAATTATCGGTGCATAGTAACTGATTGATAAAACGAATAATGACTGGAAGTAATTAGGTGGGCGTAATCAGAGCCACTCCCACTTCATTAGACTGAGTAGTCATCCAATAGACTTGATGTGAAGTGTGTAGAGTCCTTTTCACATCTCGGGTACTATTGAAATACAAAATTGAACTCATGGAGTGAGGGTTCTGGTGATAAGATGGAGGTGGTTTCCTGTACTACTCAACCACTGTCTCACTCGCACAGTACAAACAAGCGTTATATGAGGCACACATGTAAAGTGCAGCAAACGTCGACGTCTGCACACCGAGGATGCAACCGATCTGAAGTAGCAGGTTCACCGTAAGCTTTCACTTACACCGGACTACATTCAGTATGCAATTATTTGAGATAGTGAAATTTTCGGTTTGTTTCTTCTTTCCAATATCCGCAACCATTTTCATTCCTATATGCATCTACTCGGAAAGTGGCATAAAATCTTTGTGTTAGAAGTGGAAATGAAATCAACAAACTGAAATGCTTAAAGCGAAAAGGGAAACTCATATTGTCACACACACACACACACACACACACACATACACACACACACACACACACACACACACACACACACACACACACACACACACACACAAACACACACGCACACACACACACACACATGCACACGCACACACGTAAACACACACACACACACACACACACGCACACACCCAGTATCAATAATCTCTGCATCTCTGACAACTCAAAAACAGAAGTAAGTAAAATTAATGGTGAGTTATGCATTAAGTGATCAGTTCAATTACCAACATATGTATATGAAATATCTACAATAATAATAATAATAATAATAACCGAGCTCTTTCCTCGTCTGTGAGCAGTTACAATTACTAAAAAAAAAAAAAAAAAAAAATCATAATAATTAAAGCAGTAAATAACACACACACATTTTATGTGGACATGCTATTAATAATTATTGTTTATACATTATTTGCACTCTACTAATGACATAGTAGATTAACTATAATATACTTGTTTAATGAGCAAAAAATCAAATTACTACTCAACTCGACTTTGCTTACAGAATCTTTGATGTAACCGTTCACAGACGAGGGAAAGAGCTCCTGGATCCAACATTCAATGGTTCCTTCTTCAGAGGCTGAAGAGAATATGATATTAATAAATTATTGTGTTGGTATATTGTATATAATTATATTATGTACTGTTGTATACTGATAGTAGGATAGTACGTATACTGGAATAATACACTGGGATAGTATACTGAGGTAGTATACTGGAATAGTATACTAGGATGGTATACTGAGGTAGTATACTGAGGTAGTATACTGAAATATTGTATTGGAAAGTTCTATATATTGGCGTGGTATGTTGATAATAGAATAGTATACTGAAATAGTATATGATTATAGTATACTGATATACTCATGTTGTATACTAGTACTGACATAGTATACTAGCTATATGTAATAGTATACACATATTTAGCTGATCCAACAGATAACAATGGAGGAGAAGCCCACCAAAGGATCACCGCATTTATAGGATTACTTTCCCAGTATCGGGAATCACTATACTACTTTCAACATCTGGATTTAGATTAGGACCACCTCAATGTTGAGGTCACTTTTACTGGTCCCATAGGTGGCCTCAATTGTGAGGTTCTACTGTACTTCAACTGGTCTCATAGGTGGCCTCAATTGTGAGGTTCTACTGTACTTCAACTTGTCCCATAGGTGGTCTCAATTGTGAAGTTCTACTGTACTTCAACTGGTGCCATAGGTGGTCTCAATTGTGAGGTTCTACTGTACATACAGACATATTGAACAATACACACTAATGAGTAGTATGTGCTCACATGAACCTTCAGAGGAATCTTCTTTTCCATTGGAGTGTATTCAATGGAGTGTTCTTCCAAGAGTTTAGTCATTCTGTCCTTTTCCTCCTGTTGTGAAGAATCCAGAGGAATTTGTGTGTATGTGTGTGTGTGTGTGTGTGTGTGTGTGTGTACGTGTGTGTGTGTACATGTGTGTGTGTGTGTGTTGTGTGTGTGTGTGTGTGTGTGTGTGTGTGTGTGTGTGTGTTGTGTGTGTGTGTGTGTGTGTGTGTGTGTGTGTGTGTGTGCACATGGTTCACACCATCTCCTCCACCAGTCTGTTCTGCGTCTTGTGTAGGATGTGAATGATCCTCCGAGCCTCTCCTCGAGCTTCGTGAACAGCTGCATCACGTCTGGCAGTTGTGGTCAAGACAATTCCGTTCACCACACGAACAATACGCCACAATCGAAGAATAATGAGCAGTGAGACAACCTGAAATGCCTCTTCATCAACTCTGTTGATAAAGACAT
>OZ026560.1:4576758-4601758 GCA_964020155.1 Chondrilla cf. caribensis
CTTTTCTCTTTATGTTGAGCATACCTCTTCAGTTCAACCTCTGCTGACATTGCTACGGATACAAAAACAAATTCCAATACCTCACATGAGCCCAGCTGGAATAGAATGGACAACAAACATACATGCCCACACACACGCACGGACGCACACACGTAGGGCTAATGTAGTTTCCGCACACACAGTTTAGAGTGTCTATGGTTTCTGTTTCAGTCCAGAAGTGACACACAAAGCGATTACATGCTCATGGGAAGCGCACAAACTACAATCCAGTCGCAATCGAACGTAGGTACTTTAGGCCCAAATGGCCATCAAAATAATTCCATAAGGAAGAATTTCCTAGTACGCCATTCGTGCAAAATTGAAACATAATCAGGTTTGTTTCAATACAACACCCAACTTCCTTGAAGGTGTGCCTGAACAGTAAGGACGGCTCTTGCGAGAAGAAAAGCTTTGAACTGTGGGAGGCATAGACTTACTCACCAAGCAAGTGCAAACTGTACTGACGTTACTGATTCAGAACCAAATCGAGGGATAGCAGAACGATCTTGAAAGTCTAGAATGATCACAGGAAAACGATGGATCCGCCTATTGAACCATAGACTCTACGCATTTGGAATAACCGATCGATTTCCGGACAGATCTATTTCCGGACACTCGTATCTTCTGAATAGACTCTACGACTCTACTAAGGCTACGGACTCGCAACAACCACCGTTTTGTAGATCCTCCTCCTCTTAGCTCTTAGCTTCTGGATCGCGGTTCTACTGTATACGTCGCGGCCACTGCAAGAGAGGCCATTTAATTGGCATTATTGCAAGAACTAATGTCGCCAGCAGACCAGTTATCCTGTCTAAGCAGAAGCAACAGTTGATCACGTGATCACTCTGTAGGCTTCCTCCTTTATGGTCGTTGCTTAGTGAGTGAACAATATGGCGACTGTAGTAGCAACGAACTAAACAGCTAGATACGTACCTCGATAATTTATTTGTCATTTGTGTTTATCGAGCTTGTTTTGCTTCCTAGATGGTCTGACTCTAGTATTTCCAGGAAACATATTTCGCCGGTAAATGTGAGGTCTTCAGAATGGACTTTGTGAAGTCGGATGATGAAGAGAAGACGAAACCGGAAAAAGTACCCTCTCCACCACCGGATGATTTGGAATACTGGATTCCCAAACTGAACTGGGATCAAGACTCTCATGAAGTTGAGAAACAAGGTCAATTCGGTCCGATTCATGTTGATGATGTCAACGGGACAGTGGAGGACATTAAAGCAGACTTGAAGAAGCACGCAGGTAAAGACTTGAAGTAGCTGATTGTCGTATTGTGTACTCTCTTACCGAGACTGCATGAGATAGCAGTAATATAAATGTACATGGCATGTGTCCCAGTGTGTCTCAACCGAAGTTTACCCTATTGCATGTGTCCCAGTGTGTCTCAACCGAAGTTTACCCTATTGCATGTGTCCCAGTGTGTCTCAACCGAAGTTTACCCTATTGCATGTGTCCCAGTGTGTCTCAACCGAAGTTTACCCTATTGCATGTGTCCCAGTGTGTCTCATCCGAAGTGTACCCTATTGCATGTGTCCCAGTGTGTCTCATCCGAAGTTTACCCTATTGCATGTGTCCCAGTGTGTCTCATCCGAAGTTTACCCTATTGCATGTGTCCCAGTGTGTCTCAACCAAAGTTTACCCTATTGCATGTGTCCTAGTGTGTCTCAACCGAAGTTTACCCTATTGCATGTGTCCCAGTGTGTCTCATCCGAAGTTTACCCTATTGCAAATTGTCTCAGAGTGTTGAAATGTTCTGTTAGTGTGCTTACGTACACCTTTAATTGTATCGTAGAGGTTCATTGCTATGTTGTTTATTTTTATGGAGTTGTTTATTGCTGACGAAGGTCTTTGTGACCGAAACACCCAAGATTGAAAGACAATTTAATGCTATGCTAAGCTCAATAACTCCATAAAACCTTTAATTTTATTGACTTCATAATTATTACATCCAAAATATGCATGTTGCATGTGTTGTATGATCATTTTGCATACGTTACATGCACATGTTGCATGTGTTGTATGTGCAGTGGACTCTGCGTTAGAAGCCACCTCTACGCAAAGGCCATCTGTGATACCACTGTTTGAACTTTGTAGTTCCTTGTGATATTTGAAGGATATTGCTATGATATTGTGTATGTTGGATCAATATCAGAATATCACTCATGATATAGTATTGTGGTGTGTATACTGTACTTCGTTTTATAGCTATATACATATATGAAAGGGAGAGAAAAAAACATACACAAACATCTAATATATATATATATATATATATATATATATATATATTGTTTATTATTATTATATGTATATTTAGTTATTTGTACTCTGTACTGCACAAGAGTTGCAAATAAAGTGTATCCATATGACCTTATCTGGTATGATGTTAAGAATACAACACTGGATACTAACATGCACATTTTTATAGTCGATAATGTATGATTTTTAGCATTGTGACTTTGAGCAGTTTTATGTGCGTGAATCTCCCTCTTCCAATGTGATGTGCTGTTCTCCCTTGCAGAATGGGACGGGAGTTACCTGGAGCGAATCAGTGTGGAGCTCTTTGAGCTGGAAAAACTGTTCCAGCAGTACAGGAAACTATACCTGGGGACTGGACCCCAGCAAACACACCTGTTTGAACGCGAGGGGCTCAGCCAACTCCCCAAGAGTGAGTCATCTGCAATGAAGTGAACGTGTGCTTTTGTAGAATTGTTGGACATGTTAGATATTGGGAAGGATTTTATCTTATTTAGGATGATTCACGTATGTCAGAATCACAATTTACGTGCGTAAAAATTGTCTAAAATAAGATAAAACTCTTAACATATGCTTCTCTGTAAAGTATACCTGGAGTGAGTACAGTACTGTTGAAGGTATCACTACACTATTGTCCTTGTTTGCGTGTTGGTGAATAGCGGGCAATGTTTATATCGTTGTGTAAGACATAGGGTATTTGTCAATTTTTCTTTTCAAGCAAGATTCACTTATGTTGTACTGGTGCGGACAACACATGCCACTAACGTTTACTTAGAAAGTGTTTATCATTGTTACTGTAATGTGAATAATTACAGTGTAACTTGCTTAGTAAGTACCTGGGTTAGTACATTCTCCTGGTTAGTGAGTACACTTCACTCAGTCCCTAGCTCATGTACACTATGTCAACCAGTACTGATAGTAAGTACCTCTGATAAGAAGTACAGATTTGGTGTGCCCTTCAAGGTACTTGCTAAACAAGTTGGACTGTATTTACGTACGCCTACAATGGAATTCATGTACTTCCCTTCCCTCCTTCAGCATTTCTAACGGAATTGGAAGAGAAACAAGATGCGATGATAGAGAGGATGGTGGAACATGAGAGAAGGCTCAAGTCACTTGGACGAGAGCAGATGTTGGACTGTGATACCGGTAAAATGGTGGAGGTGAGTACCCACCCAAGAGACACGCATTCCACTATACACATCTTAATTTGGAGACACAAATTGCCCCCTCCTTTTCGCCATTGGGAATTCAGTAGCATGCTGTACTAGTCTGGCACAGCCAACCCTTGAGCCACCATATCACAAAAACATTGCAGATTGAGAGTCGGCTACACCCAACTAGTGGTGCACGTTGTCCCAGGTGCACTGGGGTGAACACGGACAGCTTGATTTACACCTTGGAGTTTACCTGTGTTAATCTGTTTCAAGAATGTGTGTGTATGCTTTTATGGTCACAGAACCAAGCATGGCCCTCAGGAGTGCAAGGGAACTTCTTGCCCGCTCTACCGAATCAAGTAGACAGCGTTTTCGTCGTTGACAAAGTGTGCAAAATAGAAGAGGTTTGTTATGTTACGTACTGTAGAATTGAAAAAAAAGAAAAAAAGAGGGCCGGTCCGGGATTCGAACCCGGGACCTCTCGCACCCAAAGCGAGAATCATGCCCCTAGACCAACCGGCCGCCTCTGAGTGAAGTTGTCACGAAGTGTTATATATATCAACACTACAGGACCAAGGCCAACGCGTATGGAGGAAGGAGTGCTACTGCAAAGGTACATTAAAAATGTTACAGGTAAGCAATTTGGCGCGTCAAATGAAGGTCATTTTGAGTGTGACACGTTGGTAAATGTCATCATTTCAGGGTACGTTTTGGTGGTTTTGGATGGAAAAATTCAAGGTTCGTATACATGTACACTCAAGGTGTATTTTGTCAATATAGCACAAAATCGTGTGCACTTGTTTCACATCTTCATGATCAATCCATTACTACTATCACAGCCAAATCAAGAATTGCAATCAAGAATATTTGACACACTTTCAGAGACGTTTGTCCCCATGATAGTTGATCTTTCATTGGACGATTCAGACAAATTTGTCCTTGTGAGTTAGCATCGTGTTCCTGTACCAATTTTAAAATTCAGTGTGGGACTTCACCGCCACACATAGCACTATCCCAGATGCCTTGCACAAGCGGTGTATTGTGTGTTTTTGGAGGCCTACCCCTTATCAGTCAGGAAGTTCCACAGTGAATTCCGTAAGGACTTGGCAAATTTGACCTCCATGTGGATCACAGGTGTGTGTGTGTGTGTGTGTGTGTGTGTGTGTGTGTGTGTGTATGTGTGTGTGTATTGTGTGTGTGTGTGTGTGTGTGTGTGTATGTGTGCATTGTGTGTGTGTGCGCGCGCGCGCGCGTGTGTGTGTGTGTGTGTGTACGTGTGTGTGTGTGTGTGTGTGTGTGTGTGTGTGTGTGTGTGTGTGTGTGTGTGTGTGTGTGTTCATAGTGGCAGACTCATCACTGTAGGTTACAGAGTACCTCATGATTCTTGGGACAAATGGCCAATTCTGTCCACCTTACCGATCTTATCATCTTCTGAAGTTGACTTGGAGAACCAAAAGGTAGTCAGGCAGCTAACAGATGTGCAGACAGGTGCGAGAGGATGTATGCTGTTCTACCTCATGAGGCCTGTGGTGTATATATACAGTTACACACGCACACACACACACACACACACACACACACACACACACACACACACACACACACACACACACACACACACACACACACACACACACACACATTCATATAGTGGAACATAACTACAGTTACCACTTGGCTCTACCCTTTCCCATCACAGCTCTTCATCACATTCAGAAGGAACTTGATGAAGGACATGTTAGATTCAAGACACAGAAGAAGAATCAGAAATCACCACTGAAAGCAGTTAGACACAATCCTGTACGAAACATCAACGAAGAGGTTCTGTTACTGACCTTTCCTCACTGGTCAATGATAGCAATCATCTCTTGTTCTCTTTCTGTAGTCCTATCAAGTAGAGGTGATGGAGTTTGAGAAAATACGCGTTGGTGTTTTCAGTCGTAGCCCACTAGTTGCGAGGTTCTTGGTCATTCGCCAGTTGTCACAAGAGGATTACTTCCAAGGTGTCGGACTGAAGAGGACGGAAATCGCCTCTCTTTCGTATCCAGAGGTGCACCTCTGTGTCCCCTTCAACTCACATCATCTGTGACATGTACAGACAACTCTCACTGCGTGCTCTCTACTCCTATGTGGATGTGATATATGTATGTAATACTATGTATGTATATACGAATATATGTATTTAATATGTATGTCTGTATGTATGTATGTATATACGTACTATATGTACGTACGTACCTATGTATGTATGTATGCATGGTATATGTATGTATGCATGTAAGTATGGGTGTGCATATGCTGGTATGCATACACTGTTATGGCTCCTTAACTGGTGTTGCTCAGAGGACAGAACGGCCCAACATTCAGGGAGTTTTCAACATACAAGGATATGGAATATGAGAAGAGATACAGTCAATATTACCAGTAAGATACTTCTGTGTGTGCTTATGTGTGTGTGTGCGTGTGTGCGTGTATGTGTGTTTGTGTGTGTGTGTGTGTGTGTGTGTGTGTGTGTGTGTGTGTGTGTGTGTGTGTGTACGAGTGTCATAACAGTCATAAATTTCAACTTTAAAGGAAATTGGATGCACTAAATAAAGGATTGAATTCACTGCTCAAGGAACATGCAAAGGCATTGAGAGAACTTGAAAGGTGTGTGTGTGTGTGTGTGTGTGTGTGTGTGTGTGTGTGTGTGTGTGTGTGTGTGTGTGTGTTATGTGTATACGTATGTGCTACCAACACCACGTCAATCAATGCAATCTCCTTCTATGTGTGTGCATTAGGAAGAACAAGGAGATTCTCGGTCGGAAATTCGAGGTGAAGATGATCAGTGAGAGATTGGTAGAACAGCTGAGGAACACACACCCATCTTTCAACAAAGAAAGATATTTGCCAAAAGAAAATGAGAAGAATACACAGTGAACAAGGCCATGCAAGTTCTTTGCTCATCCACACAAAACAATATTATTGTATAATTGTAAAATCATTTTAATTCCATACCGTCATGTACGTGATTAAATTGATCATTAAGTATGTATTATTGATTTTCAGCTCAATAATATTATATGTAGTACGCAGATAAAGCCCTCCTTGGGTTGTTACATGGGAAATGTCCTCGCTGCAGAGAACTAATTGACCGTGGGCGCAGCAATGATTATCTTATTCTAAACATAAATGTTAATTATACAGTTATTATATGTATATGTAGTATAATATACAATTATGTTTATCAATATTAGCTACATATATTATATACAGGATGGCATTTTTTATATTTTAATTTTTCATCATCACAATTAAAGATAAATGTATTGTATAAATACTGGAATTTTCGTGCATATGTGAATTAATGCATCGATTATTTCCCACACGATAGATCTGAAACTATTAAAGTGCACTTATGGATACATATTATTATGATAACACATGCCGAATTTGAATACAGTACTAGAATTAATTACAAGTGATGACAAAATCATAAAATGTTGAAATTTCTAAACATCCAATATTATGCAATAAATAATAAATAAGAAGCCTCAAGGCATATACAGCCTGTACATAATGCAAAAAGGCTAAACACAAACTAAATAATTACAACAATTTAGGAGAGTATACAATAATAGTGCTAGTGTGAGCATTTGGGATTCAAATATCGAGGACTATAGTATATAAAACATACTAATTCATATACAAATAATAATATACTACATGTACATATGTACAACTGTACATATACGTAGTATAAAATGACGCACACGGAAGTGTGTCTGCATCACAATTCCACAAAACACTCATACATCTTGGATGCAACCACATTCTCGATCTCGCACAGGGCAGTGTGTCGACATTCGAAGTCGCATTTGGAGTATTTCTCGTCAGACCTTCCAAACCTGTTGTAGTGGTACCAGTCCACCAGCGTGTCATTGGCCTTCATCCTACAGAGTGACAAAATACCAAGAGTTGTAACAATCATAATCACACGCTACCAGCAGTGTGTACGAGACTGGGATAAACATCCTGATAACATATCCACTCCAACTATATGTTTCCACCCCCACTTTATGTTCCACTTCCACATGATGTTTCCACTCCCACGTTATATTCTGATTCTCACTTCAAAGTAAAATTGGAATCATTCCATCACACAATTTTCTCAGAAGAAAAAGATCCAATACTTGTATGTACATTTAAGTCAGTTTCTACATTCTTTCTCATTGTGGAGGTAACGGTACATCAAACTCCAAATTGGGGAACAAGATTCTTCTCCATTCCCACATTGACCTTTATTCCCATTCTCACCTTTTCACAAGCCCCGCCCACGATGCGGGAGTGAGGTCCTCCAATCCGTACATTTCAGATGCTGAGTACATGAGTTCCCACTCCGGCTGGATGCCTTTCTCATACAACTCTACCATCACAGACAGGGGATGTGTGTTGGGAGACACAGTGATATGCAACAATTATGCACAGTACGTATATCCAGATACAGGTGATGGATTACTAAAATACTGTACATACACACAGACATGTACATACACACACAGATGGATACACACACACACAAACACACACACGCACGCACACACACACACACACACACACATGCACACACACCACACACACACACACATGCACACACACACCACACACACACACACACACACACACACACACACACACACACACACACACACACACACACACACAACACACCATTAGCCTTGGTGAGGTTCATGTGATATTGGTGGTAATCAAGTAATTTGTATGTTTCCCTGTCCATTTCAAAAATCCTGAAAGATGGGTTTTGATCCACAAATGGTGTGACTGAAGGAGATATCAATACTGTTCCATAAACTTCATTTTCATCTTTCACCTGAAAAAAACAGGAAAGAACATGTATCTAAGTGTGCGGTGTGTGTGTGTGTGTATGTGTGTGTGTGTGTGTGTGTGTGTGTGTGTGTGTGTGTGTGTGTGTGTGTGTGTGTGTGTGTGTGATTGAGTGTGTGTATGCATGTGTGTGTGTGTATGTGTGTGTTGTGTGTGTGTGTGTGTGTGTGTGTGTGTGTGTGTGTGTGTGTGTGATTGCGTGTGTGTATGCACGTGTGTGTGTGTGTGTGTGTGTGTGTGTGTGTGTGTGTTGTGTGTGTGTGTGTGTGTGTGTGTGTGTGTGTGTGTGTGTGTGTGTGTGTGTGTGTGTGTGTGTGTGTGTGCATGTGTGTGCGTGTGTGTGTGTGTGTGCGTGTGTGTATATGTCTATGTACATATGTGCATGTGTGTGTATGAGAGAGAATAAAAAGGAGTGCACGCTCACATCCAAACACACATACAAGCAGGCATACCATGTTGAACTGATCTTGGTGTGTGTGGGCCATTATAATGCCAACAACGATGTTCTGATAGCGCTTTGCCAGGTCGAGAATGAATTCACCGAATTCTGAAGACGAGCTTGTATCACAGGGCGGAATATGGCCCACAAGGAGTACCTGGAGTAACATGGAGAGTGAAATCCTGCAATTAGTGTCCCCATAAAATACACTAAAAACCGACAATAATGAAGTATATGGACACACAGCAAAATGCAAACACTGGACTTGAACAACCTTCATTGAAATTAATATTGCACACTAGGTGAAATAAGACAATTGAAATTTGTATACAAAACCACCAAAGGGACGAGGAAGAGGTAACCTCTAAGGACAGGTGGTCTTTATACAGAGGTGCTTTACTGAGGTGAGTTGACATAGTGGATAGACCAATAGTGGTCACTTAGGACAGGTGGTCTCTATACAGAGGTACTATACCGAGGTGAGTTGACATAGTGGATAGACCAATAGTGGTCACTTGGGACAGGTGGTCTTTATACAGAGGTGGTCTCCATGATAGATTGCACTGTAACTACAACCTCAATACATACTAAACATGACATGTTTCACGCTGATAGAGATGGGATGCTGTGTAGTTTTGTACCTTTTCTCCCGTGCTCTGAGCCTTCTCCATTGTGGAGTACACCCACTCCTGATGCAGCTGGTAGTACTTGTTGCGGTCATTCAGGAACGTGTAGAAGTTAGCACTGTAGCCATAATCGGTGTTCATGGCAACCAGTCGTAGCCCAGGCAACCTGTCCAGTAGCATGGTGTAGTACCCACCTAGCTTGACGGTTTCCCTCTGGTCTGGTCCGAGAGTGACCCACTTTTGCCAAATTTTAGAGAGCGAGTTTGTGAGATTCTACGTATGCACACGATACCAGAGTGACACACACGTGACATGTGAATGTGCGGATACACAATGGAAGTCTAGGAAACATACAGAATACAATGAAGTATATACGAACAGCCTGTTTGTAGGAAACTCAAAGAAACAGGTGGAGAATTCTGCCAATCAGAAATTTATATGAACAGGAGCAAATATTTTAGTACAGGTATGATAGGGACCAATGGAAAGCTTCCTGATAAGAGGAATCACCTGCTAAGCCAGTTCTTACTAACAGGACTCTACAGTCTTCAAAGTGACGTGTGATTGGAGTCATAGAGTCATTAGATATTGGTATTAACAGGAGCAATCATTTTGAGTTTCATTGGGAGCTACAGGAAGTTTTCTACTAATATGAATCCTCTCTTAAGCGTGTTCAAATGAACAAGATTCCACTGTCTGTGGAGCAATGTGTGGTTAAAGTACTAGAGACCCTCTCACCTGATACTGCCACTTTGGTGCATAGTACTGACTCTGAGGAAACGACTCTGAAAGGAAAAAAGTTCAGCAAATACTCTATGTATGTATGTATGTACGTATACGTATGTACAATAAAACACACATGTATATATCATATACACTCAGCAAAGCCATACATATGTACTATGATGATGTTGTGAGACGCAATGGCAAATTGAATAAACACAACCAATTCATCTACAATCATGTGATATGATTGAATCCCTCAATAATAGGCTGCCAACGGTTTCTATGTGTGTGACAAGAACATACACATACTACATACTACGCACACACACACACACACACACACACACACACACACACACACACACACACACACACACATACACACACACACACACACACACACACACACACACACACACACACACACACACACACACACACCATGGTTGCCTATTGCTGGGTATATTGTTGCATCCCCAATTCCATTCCGAATGTAATCAACTAGAAACTGAGTTGCCTCCACCTGTCCATTGAAGGACTCCACCCATATATCATGAGGAGGGTTATCCCCAGTGTATAAGATTACATCAGGCTGTGGATTCATGGTACGAAAGTACTTGAGGAGAGAGTCCAGAGTGATTCGAGGAAGGTCACAGGTGTATGCTCCATAATGACCTGCATATCCCTGTGTGGGAGTGTGAGGTATGAGCATACATGTAGTAGAGCACACACACACACACACACACACACATGTACACGCACACACACACGTGCACACACACACACACAAAGACATGCACACACACACACACACACACACACATGTACACGCACACACACACGTGCACACACATGTACACGCACACACACACGTGCACACACACACACACAAAGACATGCACACACACACACACACACACACACACACACACACACACACACACACACACACACACACACACACACATGCACACACACACGTACACACACACACACACACACACACACACACACACACACACACACACACACACACACACACACACACACACACACACACCGTTCCAGTGAAGTTCTTCCTACAACAAATGTATAGTCCACAGTCCGTGGCTGTTCCCTGAGGAGACAGGGAGAGGTTAAGAGGGCCTACACACCAAACCTCCAAACAAAGGACTCACAGGCTCATAGAAGTGATCCAAATGGACATCACTGAACTGAAGAATCTTGACTGTCTTACTGTCCTTGATATCTTTGACCTCAAGTGAACCTGTTCCCCTTGTGTCGGTGGCCCCAGACGCTACCTCGGTCCAGAGTTGCCTCAGATCCCCCTCTCTCAACACTGGCATATTGTCACGATGGATTACCAAATTGACCTGTATGTCACGAATTATATTGTTCCATCGGAGAAGAAAGGCCTTATCGTTTTGCTCTTTTGAGAGGTTTGATTTGGAAGGAGAGTAGTCCCTATCTGGACAAATGTGTAGGTCCCCGCAAACAACCTTAGGATCCAGTACTTTCTGAGTGAGAACAAACTGAATCTGGAATGGAGGGGAGGAAGATGGACAGGGAGAAAATTGTGAAGATCAATATAACTCTAGAAACCACAAGTTGTGATGAAGTGAACAGTGCATCTCTCTCTCTCTCTCTCTCTCTCTGTGTGTATGTGTGTATGTGTGTGTGTGTGTGTGTGTGTGTGTGTGTGTGTACATATGGTCGATATACTACAGTAGTAGTACTAGTTACATTCTCATAATGAATAGAATCCAAAAACATACAGTACGGACATACTAAGGACTACACCCACCACTGGTCCATACGTCCTGACTAGTCCTGGGCACATGATGTACCCCTTTTCATGGGTCAGCTCCAAGGCAGCTGTACATCCAAGTACAAAGAATTCTTGGAAGTCTTCAAATGACTTATTGGCAGCAATTATCTCCTGAAATTTGCCCACAACATCCTACGAACATTCAGAAAAAGTACAGAACTCGCTACACGCAGTCTTCAGCTTCCAACAGACTATATGAATAGTACTCTCTTCGCTACTCACAAGACATATTGAACATAAACTGATTCTAATTTCCGACTGAGTCCTTCCGTGTTTAGCTGAAGAGAGGGGTTGAAGGACCAGAACTATGGACAGGGCTACGAATAAAAAAGCGGCTGCCTTCGACATCGCTGCTCTTCCAATGACTTCAACGAATTCCCCTATTAGGCCTAGTTATGCGACACGTGACGAGTAGATGACGTAATGCACATCCATTTTCTTCTACCAACAGCTCGACTACATAGTAATTTAGCCTGTGAAGCGTCATTCCGAGGTTGTCAAGGCAGTGAGATTACCAGATCTGACTGGACCGAAGCATCTATGTTACAGAAAGCGAAGAGAGGTCCCCTGTATAGTATTGGAACAGATTAAGTTTCAGAATTTGAATGGGAGTTCAACCGCGCGAGTTTTGCGCCATTTAAGGTCACGCATGGCAGACCTTCAAGTGCGGATTCCAAAGTCGGGATTTCGAGTATACGAGACCTTCCTTCGTCTCGCGGCACTGATTGTGCATTATTCATCAGAAATCGGCTTTTATTGGAAGCCTCTTCCTTTCGGGACGTTATATTTGCATTTGTATCCCAACTTTGTGGTTTCGGAGGAAGTAACTGAAGCTTAATTTCTCCAACCACACAGGATGTCGTCAAGTCGTGGCGAAGGTAGGGGACTTCATTCTTCTTCGAAGGTAGAGAGTCGATATTCGAGCAGCGACAATCTTTTAGACGACGACTCCATTCCCTCCTCGGAACTACAGAGGGTCACTTGCTTCAGGTGTAACAAGTTGTACGACAATCCCGTACAATTGCCCTGTCTCCACGCCGTGTGTAACAAGTGTTACCAAGTACTCACGAAAGAGGCCAAGCCGGTTTGTCCCGAGTGCCAGGAAGACGTGAAGATCATAAAGAACAACACACCCGTCAAAGTTGACCATGTTATGCTCAGAGCTGTAGGAGACATTCAGTTTATTCGTAAGGTGTCTGGCAAACAGGACGTACATTGTGAAAGGTGTGCACTGGGGAAGATTCCCTTTGCGTTTTGTACCATTTGTACAAAGTTCCTCTGCGACCACTGCTCAAAGGACCACAACCTCTCCATTGATACGAGAGACCATCAGTTGGAGAAGATGGCCGATCTCAAGACCAAGGTCGCAAAAAGCTCAAAATCAAGTTCCACCATGCCAAAAATGCCGAGAGGACAGAAATCTTCCCATGCCACAACACACACCAACACAAACGACTGCTCAATGTGTACAGAACATGGAAAAGAGTTGGAATTTTACTGCACAGTTTGTCAACAGCTGGGATGCTACAGGTGTATGATGGGAGATCACATCAAGAAAGGACACGACTACATCTCTGTGGACGAGGACCTCTTCAAGAGAGAACGAAAAGCAATTGAAGCAGAAGTGGTTCCCTTGAACGAGTTGATCAAGCGATATCAGGAAGCTACTACCACCTTCGATAGTCGTATTGCACAACTTCGTTCCCATGCCAATGCAGTGAGAAAGGCCATTCAAGATGCAACAGACAAGCTCCATAAGGCAGTTGATGCTCGTAAAGACACCCTCATGACACAGGTGGACAACACACAGAAGGTCAAACTCCTCAAGATGCAAGAACAGCTCGAAAGAGTGAAGACCCAAACTCAGAAGCTGGTGGCATCCAGAGATGTAGTCACGTACACACTACAAACAGGAAACATGTACGAAATCCTACAAACAAGGAAATCAATGGTTTCTCGGCTTGAACAGCTTCGTACTGGACGAGAAGTGTCCGACTCTCTCGTTCCGGAGGAGAGCATTTGGCTTAAGTTCTCCGAGCCCGAAGCGAGGGAACTTGACTCTCTCCAAGATGTGATTGGTGACTTTGGTCACATCGCCGATGGTGCCCATGGTCCGCACTGCACTGTCCAATTCCCAGCTAAAGTGAAGGAAGGAGAAAAGTTCAAAATCCAAGTCACGGCCATGGATAAGTTCGACCGATTGTGTAGCAACGAAAAGGAGGCAATTTCGGCCATTTTGAGGCCAGAAAATGGCAAAGCTATGAGAGGAAGGGTCTCAGAGGCCTCACATGGTATCTACCACATCACGTTTGAAGGGAAAATCCCCAACAAGGTCATTCTTCTGGTTACAGTGGCAAGAGAAAACGTCAAAGATGGTCCATTCATGCTTGAGGTTGGGAAGGACGGTACACTGTCCTTCAAGGGAGGAGTGAGCGTCAAACTGGACGAAAAGAAGCAAGTGAGGTTCTCCGAAGGAACTAAACCTCCTTCAGAAGGAAAACCAGGTACAGTTCATGCCCAGTCCTCTCCTCAGGCTAGCACCAATGGAACAACGTCCCCTCCCAAAACTGGAAAGCAGTAACTACATATTTCACAATGATTAGTTTGATTTTTTCATGTATTATAATTTTCCATGTACCACAGTTTTTTGGCTTTTGTTATCAATGTACTTCAGGTGTAATGATATAGGCCTAACGTGCTTAGCTCAACTGAGTACATAGGATGATCACATTTCAAGGTGTACTATATTATAATCAATGATGTAAATATTCCACACTATCATCTGTAATTAATAATGGCATTTTTCACCCTGTGGTTGATTTCATGTTTAAACCGACAATGAAACGGTGTTAGTTCACTCCTATAGTTCTAGGTGCAAATGTACAGACACACTCCCATGCCAAGGAAACTGCATTTCTATCCTCAGGTGACACGCTCACCATAAAACATTGAACTTCTCAATTACCGAGCGTTAGCGAGGTAATTGTTTCCGTTCGTTAGCGGAGTCCGATCGAGTCGCCCACGCTCTTAATTGCGGTGGCCGCCAATATTGTTCGATCTAGGTCACTTTTTGGTTCCTTTGAACGCAAATCGTTCGTCGAACGAATCGATCAGCACTAAGTCGTCCCACCGACGGTAATGGAGCACCGTCGCAGCATATATTAAAATGGCAAACTTAGACAAAGGTTGCCTGTGGTTCACACACGATGCGTTAAAGAGTACTTACTTTTCGATTCCTCCTGTTGACAAATTTCGGACTACATCCCTACTAAATACCTTTAAAAAATTCGAAAACCAATTGTCAACTTTTTTGCACAACGATTTTTCGATTTCCTTCGCCGAAGAGCAGGGTTCGCCAATCCGTCGTTCGGGACACCAAATGGTCGGCCATCATGACGTCCATATGAAACGGAATAAAAGAAATGAAACAAGAATTCTAGGAACTTTAAAAAAGATCACCCACTCAGTGTCGAAGACACCTATATATGGAGAGCTTTACAGGGACTTTCCACAGAGACTGTGTACTTGCGTCATTCCATCAAATGCAGAAGACACTATTCTAGCTGGGAGGTCAGCCGCGAGTCCCAAAGAGTCCTACGGTTCTTTGTAGAGAGTATTGCGACTGACCACCAGGAAGTGAGCTCTTTTTTTTTTCAGAGAAAAAAACCGTCCTTTTGAGGATTCGAACCCGCGACCTGGAGCCTAGAGTCGTGTCACCTGACCACCCCGCCACCGTGACCTATCTATTTTATTACTAGTTGTGAACAAAGTTCAGAACCTCGCAAATAGATCTTGCATATCAAGATCTATGATATGACGTACTTCAGTGACATCATCTAAAAATGTCTTCCAAAATGGACGTCATGATGGCCGACCATTTGGTGTCCCGAACGACGGATTGGCGAACCCTGCTCTTCGGCGAAGGAAATCGAAAAATCGTTGTGCAAAAAAGTTGAAAATTGTTATTTGAATTGTTTTAAGGTATTTAGTAGTGATGTAGTCCGAAATTTGTCGACAGGAGGAATCGAAAAGTAAGTGCTCTTTTAACGGATCGTGTGTGAACCACAGGCAACCTTTGTCCAAGTTTGCTATTTCAATACATGCTGCGACGGTGCCCCATTACCGTCGGTGGGACGACTTAGTGCTGAACGCTTCGATCGACGAACGATTTGCGTTCAAAGAAACCAAAAAGTGACCTAAATCCAACAATATTGGCGGCCACCGCAATTAAGAGCGTGGGCACCTCGATCGGACTACCCAAACGAACGGAAACAATTACCTCGAACGGAAACAATTACCTCGCTAACGCTCGGTAACTAGTTCAGACAGAGTCTGAAGGGGCTCGCCTAAGCTCGCCCTGTTAGCAGGGGTCAGCATAGACATGCAGTAGCTGGCATTGAAAACGTACACACAGGCACTGACTGATGTCTGCAGCATGCTGTATTCAGGCAATTATGGAAATGCCAGTAAATCCATAAGTGCTTGACAGGGTGGCTAAGTACATGCAGTGTGCTGTGTCCTGCTGCTGTGCAGTAGTTGCAGTAGCAACAGCATGTTCATCCCATGTTGCAGCACAGAACGATGATAATGATTATTATATAGATGGATTACACAGCATTAAAATGAATCAATGCGTAAATATAAAACCCTAACCCTACCCTAACCCTAACCCTACCCTAACTCTACCTTAACTTACTCCCTACTCCAAATGTATTATGGGAAGAAATACCAAATGTTGATCAGTGTGTACATCAAAATGCATTGATATTATCCCATTGTGTTAGACAGCTACAGCTTGCCCCATTCAGGTGCATATGTCAGCATGTGCACATAGGGTCTGTCCCATTTAGCAGCAGATGTGCCCAAGTTGAAGTACAGGAACAATAGCAGTTGATGTATGCGTTTCGACAACGTTACTTTGCGTTTCTGTATGAGACCATACAACATTAACATGTATTTCGAGATTCCTTGTTCCACAATAGAATCATTCAGACACAAAAGGTTCAAAAGCATTGATATGTGGCCTAAATAACCATTTAAAAGTTTTAGAATGGTTAAAACAATGAGAAATAGATGTTTTAACACGTAAGATAAAACGCCCGACTCGCCGAAGAAGGACCCGGGTCCCCCGGTCGTTTCCTGCCTTTCAGAAGATGTCCCGAGTGTCCCCGCGCCTTTCTAGTTCTAGAAGAATGTTTCTTGTATTTGTCGAACGGTTCGAAGGAGATCAATTCGGCCAATACCAGAATTGGCAGTCGATCAAAATGGCACGGCGTCCCAGAGAAAGAAATGTCAGCGTGTGTGAAAATTCGCCTCGATCGTCTCGAAAAGTGCATCCACGTCTTTCTCCAAACGTCCCTAACGTCTCTAAAAGAGTTTCCGTCCTTCAGAGGGTCGCACGATCGCGCCAGACGTCGAAAACGTTGACCAAATTGTTGGCCTAAATTCGTAAAACAAACATACATATCCACACCGGAAGCGTAGGCGGGCAGGCGGCCGACTCGCAAGAGAGGGGCTCGCTTAGGCTCGCCCCAATTACCGAGCGTTAGCGAGGTAATTGTTTCCGTTCGTTTGGGGAGTCCGATCGAGGTGCCCACGCTCTTAATTGCGGTGGCCGCCAATATTGTTGGATTTAGGTCACTTTTTGGTTTCTTTGAACGCAAATCGTTCGTCGATCGAAGCGTTCAGCACTAAGTTGTCCCACCGACGGTAATGGGGCACCGTCACAGCATATGTTGAAGTGGCAAACTTGGACAAAGGTTGCCTGTGGTTCACACAAGATCCGTTAAAAGAGCACTTACTTTTCGATTCCTCCCATCGACAAATTTCGGATTGCATCACTACTAAGTACCTTAAAACAATTCAAATGACAATTGTCAACTTTTTTGCACAACGATTTTTCGATTTCCATCGCCGAAGAGCAGGGTTCGCCAATCCGTCGTTCGGGACACCAAATGGTCGGCCATCATGACGTCCATTTTGGAAGACATTTTTAGATGATGTCACTGAAGTACGTCATATCATAGATCTTGATATGCAAGATCTATTTGCGAGGTTCTGAACTTTGTTCACAACTAGTTATTATCTGCGCTATTTATAGTTGCCCTAAATATTCAATTCGAAAAATAGGCCGCCCCCGGGCACTCGAATCACTTGATTGTCTCTAAAAGGTTTAGAAGAACCTTCGCTGAAGATTTGAAGTTCGTCGAAGCCTTTACGCTCGAATTCTAGCCCAAATTCTAATTGTCGATGCTTTGAAATCGGCCATTTTTCTCGCACTATAAATTTCAATAGTGTAGTATAGTTCAATAGTATTTATATAGTAAGTGCTCTTTAACGGATCGTGTATGAACCACAGGCAACCTTTGTCTTAAGTTTGCCATTTTAATATATGCTGCGACGGTGCTCCATTACCGTCGGTGGGACGACTTAGTGCTGATCGATTCGTTCGACGAACGATTTGCGTTCAAAGAAACCAAAAAGCCTAAATCGAACGCTAACGCTCGGTAATTATTATAGCAATAAATAAACCGCTCGGTAATTATTCGATATTCAACAAATATTGCATTCAAAGATAAGCAGAATATCTCTAATATTGAAGTCATATTTGGCACAAAAATACTGTACATACGTGTGCTGCATTGTGCATATAATACATACAAAAAGCATTTATCCAATTGCAAACATATAAATAAATTGATCACCCCTCCCATTATGTACACAACAATTTTAGGTGAACACGTTGTAGCTTTCAATGTATTGGGACTTTGGGCACATCACCACTGTGATGGTGGTGAACTTGTTCTGCACTGGGTCCCTGGTCAACACCGCCTTGAGACCAGTCACTGCGGCACCGTCTTTCTGGCCCAGTTCCTGCATATAGGTGTTGCCATAGTAACGCCTGTTGTCGTACTTGTAGGTAGGTTTCCAGTGGTCCTATGAAAATTGGCAAAATGAAGCAATTGAGAGCAAATGAGGATCTGTACCACAAATTGGTTGCAAAAGTAGCAAAAGGAAATGGGAATGTTTCCACTGTACAACAGCAAATGGAAATGGGAATGTTCCTACTGTACAACAGCAAATGGAAATAGGAATGTTCCCACTGTAAAACAGCAAATGGAAATGAGAAAGTTCTCAAATGGAAATGTTCCCACTGTATAACAGCAAATGGAAATGGGAATGTTCCCACTGTACAACGTTTTGAGAGAGCTATTATCTTCCAACTGCACCTTTGTTGATGTGTTCATTGTATCAGTTTCTGCCTACCAGCATGCGTGCACCAACATACTGTGTATGATAAAGTTATACTCTCTCCATCAGGTATAGGTTGAATTAAGGATCCCGTAACTAGTACTGGAAATACTGTGTAGCGGGAATTTTTCACGGGACAAAATTTTCACTGATGGGTCCAAAAATGAGAATTTGAAGATGAAATTTCGCAGATGCTGTCCACAATCACATGATAGAACAACGAGAATGCCTAATTTGCGGATTTTAGGCTAACTGCAAAATCTGTGAAAATTTTGTCCCTCAAACAATTCCCGCTATACGGTAACCCCCAGAGTCAAAATATTTGGGAATGGAAACAAAGAAAAAGAGAAGCTGTGTTCTTCAATGCTCCAAAATCGGAAGATCTTTTGACACAAGCTCAGATTACCTGCTCAACCAGTCAGGATTAAACAGTTGAACTACGCAGCAACTCACATAATTCGTTTCCAAGATGTACCAGCTGTTGGGTGTTGTTGTGACGTTGAGTGTCCACTTATCTCGCAGGAAGTTCCTGTCTCTTGTAAGCACCGCCCCCTCCCCAGGATTGGTACCAGCGAGGATGAAGTAGGTAGGAGCTGTTATCTTTTCACTAGAGATTGAATCCACAGCGGATTGATAGCTACTGGCTGTCAATAGGACCTGTAGTGAGTAAAGCGGGTGAAGGGATGATATGCCTGCATTCAGCTACACAACACACAGTCATGCATATACTCATATACATGCATTTACATGTACACACACACATGCACACATGCACATGCACACATGCACACACACACACACACACACACACACACACTCACACATGCACACGCACACACACACACACACACACACACACACACACACACACACACACACACACACACACAAACACACACATTTCTTAACAAATGTGTTGGACTCCAAGCTTTCAAGAGAACTGCCTCAAGATAGTCTACAGTCGGATGACCTCCTAATTCTCTCTCATTTATGGAAATAGAGTATCCAGAAGGACTTATACCAGTCAATATACCCTATGGAACAGAGGTATCACATGACTGTCATATGGTCAGACATCATGCAATGTACATGCAGGCAGGCATGTTCTCTCACACACACACACAGACACACGCACACACACGTACCACAAATCCAACTGTGACAACACCAGTGGCCACTATACTCCCACCTTTAATGAAATCAGCCTGAAGAGAAACACAGAAACAACAGCAAAAACATGAGGAGATCATAGAGGTCACTGATCCAGTACAACTATTGCATTGAAACTGTGAGTACTAAAAATGTACTCCAATCACCTGTACAGTGAGGTTTCTGAGATCATTTGGGACGTTCCAGTCAAGGTTCCGTCCATGGAATATGTTCCCACTACCGTCCTGAGCTACTATTGAGGTACAGGCAGAGGGGATGTGGGCTTCAACAGGCGGGTTGGGGGCACTCCCGTTGGTAGTATTCGGGTGACCGCCACCAATCTGTATGGAGGAGAGTCTGCAGTATACCAACATGCACACCCACATAGCCTACATTCACTGACATACCCACACATACCCTACATTCATCCGCACACCCACACATACCCTACATTCACTGACACACCCACAAATATCCTACATTCCCTGACACACCCACACATACCCTACATTCACTGACACACCCACACATAGCCTACATTCACTGACACACCCACACATACCCTACGTTCACTGACACACCCACACAGAGCCTACAGTACACTGACACACCCACACACAGAGCCTACAGTATACTGACACACACGCTTCAGTAAATCCTCCTCCATACTAACCCTTCGCATTTCGTAGGCAAAATTCAGCCCCACGATGACGCCAAGATCAATCCCCCAATAGTCGGCAATGGACTTCATTTCTTCTCCTAGCTCTCCAAGATGACTATCAAAACTAGCCATGATCTCCTCGAGGACCTTCTCCTCCTCTTTGCTGGGCATCTACAAGCATGCAACGCTATGGGTACATATAAGTGTGTGTTCGCTCACGTATCCAGTACGTACTTACCAAAGAGTTGAAGTACTGGACAACCAGAGGGGCAGAGGTTTTGAAGTCTTCTAAAATCGGAAGCCAACGTTCACTTGGTTTAGTGTCGAGGTCTACCTGGTACTTTTGCATCGGAACCAATCTAGAGACTCCAGATGACACTCCCGAGAAGGCAATACCAATAATAGCGACAGCGAAAAATGCAAGCCTCTCCGCAGCCATCTTTACTTCCAACGTGACCACGTGACATGCCCTTAAACGTTAACCCTGTCTGGAACGACCCAAAAAGCGAGACATACTGACATACACATACAACACAAAATGACAACAGCGCATCACGCAAACAGCTACGTTTTATCAGTTTGTGCTGGTGTATTGTCCTTCAAGGATGCGACAATCTCCTCTTCAAAAGTAAGAAGGGATGGGATAAAAGACCTTGCCATCACATCGTCTGCCTTGGTATCATAGGATCCCTCTGCAAAATCCAACGTAGGTAGATAGATCCAATGAAGTAGAAACTTGTAAGACAAACAATAAGGGACCCACAACCAGTTCTTGTTATCTGACATGATATCAAGATATCCTTACTATATGTACACTACTATAGCAAACCAAGTACAGTACAACTTGCTCAGTAAGCACCTTCGTTAGTACACACTCCTGGTAGGGTGAGTACATACACTTCACTCAGTCCTCAGCTCATGTACACTATGTCAACCAGTACTGATAGTAAGTACCTCTGATGAGAAGTACAGATTTGGTGTGCCCTTCAAGGTACTTACTAAGCAAGTTGGAATGTAATACTTACAATAAACTGGTTTGTATCCAACAGTAATTAGTATTGAGGATGTTTGCCTTAATACGTTTATACAGTATTACAGTCACTGTAATCTTGATGTTATGGTGATCTCAAACAGTGGTTATAATGTTCCAACATACCGATCCTTACCTATGTATCCCGAACGAGATTTGAAGTCCTTTCTTTCCCACGGTGGTTTCGGTATTATAGTCTTCGTTTTCCGAGCCACACGCACTTTCTGTCCTTCTTCGGTAAACATCGTCCTCGTGCGAGTGGGTTTGCTGTACACACACATACAAACATAACATGACAATATATATTTCTTCTTCTAAAGATTTATTGAGCTTGGCATAGCATCGAATTGTCTATTAGTTTTGGACGTTTCGGTCCCGAAGACCTTCGTCAGCAATAAATAGATTCTTATCTATTTATTGCTGACGAAGGTCTTCGGGACCGAAACGTCCAAAACTAATAGACAATTCGATGCTATGCCAAGCTCAATAAATCTTTAGAAGAAGAAATATATATATCTACATAGCAATGAACCTCTACGATATAATAACATGACAACTCAAACCAGGATACATCACAAATCAGTTACTAATGACTGAGACAACTAGGTAGAATATTGGCTCAGCAATGATGACGATGACAACTATACAATGTATCAAGAAAAATGTACACTCCAGTATCGATTAGGAATAAAGATGGTTCGCTTAATTAAGTATTCATGCACACACACGCACGCACGCACGCACGCACGCACACACACACACATGTAGTCATAAAACCGTATAACATACCACACATCATTGTACAATTGTCAGAACTCACTTCGTGGAAGGATCCACCAAGGCCACATTTGATATATGCAGAGGTGCTTCACTCTGGATACGCCCACCGGGGATACCCTTCCCCCCGGGGATAGTTCTCACATGCTGAATAAAAACAGTATCGCATGACAAGCATGTGATAAGCTAGTCTGACCACTAGTTATAGCCCCAATTTCTTATCATATGTTGATGAAGAGAGAAGTTATTCTAGCAACCATTGTTATCTTAGCACATTGGTTGACCCACATACCATAAGAGGAGTTTAGGCAAGCAGTCAGATTAATGACTAATGTGATTGACACTCACAGTGTTAAGACCGCCAACAATGACTCGATTCTTCTCTCTCTGAACACACACCACCTTTCCTTGCTTTCCAGTGTCTTTGCCACTCAATATCTGAACCTGAAACAATTGAAATCACAAACGAATTTAAAATTTACCCTTCCCAGGTTGCGTGTGTGGTCCAGAAATATTAAAATGATTCTTGCATAGCAGATCCTCTTCAGGTGTACAACAGGAGTGACAGGTTGTACAAGGGGAATGACTGATTGTACAACAGGAGTGACAGTTTGTACAAGGGGAGTGACTAGTTGTACAACAGGAGTGACAGTTTGTACAAGGGAAGTGACAGGTTGTACAACAGGAGTGACAGGTTGTACAAGGGGAGTAACTGGTCATACAACAGGGATTGGCTGTTTGTACAAGAAGAGTGATAAGTTGTACAACAGGAGTGACAGGTTGTACAAGGGGAGTGACTGGTCATACAACAGGGATTGGCTGTTTGTACAATCATGAATGGGACTGACCGACTGCCTAACAAATACTGTCTACCGTGCCTTGGTCTATGGGATAAAGAACAATGATGCAAGAAAGTACATTGCAGTGGTACCTGGCAAGGCAGTGTGGGGTTGGAAGTGAGATGCAGGAGAAGATTAGGGACAATGAAACAGAACAAGCATAGTATGTATACGTACACAGTATTTATTTTATAATAGTTATATTGGCTTAACATTAACAATGTGAAGGAATCACACGGAAAGTACTCATTTTTGTAAAGGTTCTTACCGTGTCTCCTCTGACTATTCTCCATTTCTTCAAAGGCTTGATCAATTTGTTCTTCCAGGACATTACTGACAAGGCGTTTGTTGGGTCGGGGGGGACGAAAGTGGTGGATTCTAACACTGGCCCACGGGCGTATATATGTGACACAACTAGGCGCTTGTCTCGGACCTTCCATGTCCACATGACCATAGAACCTCCAACTCATGACCAGGTAGTGAACAAGATGGCTAGCGGATGTTCTGCTTGCAACGCTCTTTTGATCTTTCTACTCGTCGGCATGGTCCAGGAAGGTAACGGGGAACCGCCATTTTCAAAGATTTGCCATCTGGAGGGATATGATGTCAACAACTTGAGAAGGTAATGAACCGCAGGACGAAGCATATCTAGGCTACACTGGTACCTCAACCCTGCTCGATGCTCGTGTTCTTTTGTTAGTGTGCAAGGTCTTCTTGTTCCGTAACGCTGTGAATCCATGTAGTTTAGGGTTGGAACCATTAAAACACTCTTTAATTGTGTATTTCCGATAAGAATGTTACAATCGAGCAGATGAGGAAACCAGACCCGAGTTCTGTTGTCTGCGAACTGTACTGCGATGAAAGCTTTATGGTTTTTATTAAACAGTTGTACGTACGTACGTATGTCACACATTTGTCACTGTAGACGAAAACGTGACCACTAATTTGTACTGTGTAGCGAACTGCTTCCCGAAGGAATTCCGTATCACTATTCACCACACCCACAGCCCTCGTTGTGAACTCCTAGAAAAGCTTATTTTGCTACAGAGTGGATGACTTCACTTATGATGATGCTAATTAATGTGTTTGAATTGAAGTATAGGCCAACTAGGCCAGGGTACCTAGAGAGCCTGTTCGGTCATATTTTAGAACATGTGTGCACAAGGAACTCTGTGTGTGTGTGTGCGTGTGCGTGCGTGTGTGTGTGTGTGTGCATGTGTGTGTGTGCGTGTGTGTGTGTGTGCGTGCGTGTGTGTGTGTGCGTGTGTGTGTGCGTGTGTGTGTGTGTGTGTGTGTGTGTGTGTGCTTGCATGCATGTAGGTGTG
>OZ026560.1:4609258-4644258 GCA_964020155.1 Chondrilla cf. caribensis
GTGACAACCCTTACAAATATTGGAATCTGTCAAATGAAGTACCACCTGGTACAATCAGCTACCAGCTGTGAGCTGTTCAATGACCTCATGTGCGAATAAACACACAAATGATGTGCAGAGAATTGAAGGCATACCTAAAAGGATATCGATCATAATGGTGAAACCTGGAAGACCCCTTATGATGCAATGTACTGTTGTTCCCATATGCAGTAATACACCTGTCAATTCGATTCAGCTGTGTGCATGTGTGAAGGTAACATATGTATAATATTGTGTATGCGTGGGTTTTCAGTTATGTTACACGAATGAACGTATATAATATGTGTATGTACGTACATCAGCTGTGTGTGTATGTGTGCACATGTGTATGTATGTGTGTGTGTGTGTGTGTGTGTGTGTGTGTGTGTGTGTGTGTGTGTGTGTGTGTGTGTGTGTGTGTGTGTAAGAGTGTATATTGTGTTTACTGTTTCTGTGTGTTAAGAGAAAACAAACAATTTATACACACAAAACACACACCTTAACAGAAAACAATATCAAGTGGTATATAAACTTCCTGTGTAGGTGTAATCATGTTAGTTCCCTTCCAAAACTGTCAGCTAGTTTGTATGCGTAGGTTGAATCAGGGTGGACACTGGAATCAACTAGATAATAAATTCTTATAAACCTTATCTACTGGATAGGGGCACAGATCAATACAAATTAATATCAAATCAATGGATTGGGAGGGATTTGAATGGCTTCTGTAGTGTGGTAGTTTACAAATGCAAGTTATGACAAATTGTTCACGTCAATTGTTGAATGTGTAACAAAATTAATTTGAAAGCTATCAGTTAACGATGTGGGCCAGATCAGAGGAATTAAAATGACATTACAGGATATCTCACGAAATCAATTTAGAGATAAAGGAGACAGTCATTGGGCCTCCATGAGTACCAAATAAGGAAAGTACGTCACATACCTCCGTCTGCGTGAACATTCTTCATAGCTGGTATTAAGAAACACTTTAAGAGCAAAAATTCCTTCCAAACACCTACATACAGATATGCAGACAGATATGCAGACACATACAGACACAATGTTAGTGATTCTTGTCCCTAACTAGCATATCTTTTCAAAACATTGGCATCACATGTGCATAGCGTACATATATGGGGCTGGAAGGTTACAGTGCACCCCCATCCACCTACAAGAGACGTGATTACACCCATATATGCAATGTATACTGATGTATCATACAAAACACATACTTTTGTGAATCTCACATCTGAGCATTCATCATACTACACACACATGGATACAACATATATTATTTTCACACAAACATGTACATACAGACACATACAGTGTATGTTGAAGTAGGTTTAGATCCATGTATACCTACATGTGCATATACAGAGAGAGAGGCACATAACACACACACACAGAGAGAGAGAGGCGCACACACACACACACACACACACACACACACACACACACACACACACACACACACACACATGCATACACAAAAACACACACATACACACACACACAAAAACACACACATACACACACACACACACACTCCCTCTCTTGCTGATATCAACAAGTACAGTAAAATACCACCACAATCTTATATTCAATCCAAGACAAATCACTGGCAAAGCTATATATCTTCACCTTGACTTTACAAATATTAATTGAACAACAAAATTCAAAGATTTCATGTTGCATATCAAGGCTTGAACTCAAATATGTCATCTCTCAAAGGTGAAAATACTTCAACAAGAAACGATCTCCATGGATGTTATTGGCATCTCAGTCACCTGAAATGACACATTTTCAACAAGGAACTATTCTCTAAGGAAGGGAAACACTAAGAAACACGCATAGTGAAGGTGATTCGCCATGTCATTCTGAAAGGACTGTTATAAAGGGATCTCTTGTAACCTTTTTCACATACTTCTAACATCCCGTGAGCCCCAAAAATTCTCATGATGTACGTATGATGTCACTATAGCCACATATCACATACAGGGGAAACAATTGTGAAAGTGAATCATGCCATTTCCAGCTACACTGTTGGGAAACCCAAGTGATAGCACACGTGTGTGCGCTAAGCAGCACAAACAGTTGGATATCTTTGAAAAATATTACCCCCTTTCACATAGTTATGACGTACACAGTTTGCTGTGTAGCCGCTACAGAGTGATGTAGAGACTGTGGTAGTCTGATATAACTATCCCTGTCTCCGTATGTATGTATGTACAGTTATATGGTTACTACCCTTTTCATGCCTTATATGGAAGCAATAAGCAGGAAGGTGTGTGTGCATGTGTGTTGTGTGTGTGTGTGTGTGTGTGTGTGTGTGTGTGTGTGGTGTGTGTGCGTGCATGTGTGTGTGCGTGCGCATGAAGCGTCAGCTACGCATAATTAAGACTGCATAGACTATAATTAACAAAACAACTCACTGCCTTCAGAAAGGGTGTTTTATAAGGTTCTGGTTTAGGTTCAGAGTTCTTTATTTATACTAAAGAGGCCACTATGCTGGAGGGCTACTACAAAGGCTCCCAGTGAAGGGCTATAAATTACAATTACAAATTACGTGCTACTGAAACACAAGATGACACAGGCCAGAAATGCACATAACACTTTTTGTTTGAACATCTGTTTCTGTATTATGCGCACATACACAATAGTGGTTGTTGCACATGTACACACGTACCCATCTTGTACACAGACACCAAACTATTGCTTAAACTAAAGTCTAATATTTTAAGTTGTCCAATAGAAATTCAGTTTGTCTGTCTCAAACGGTATGGCTTACAGCTGTCCCTTGAATGTGTTGATGCCAAGAGTCAATTAGTTTGCAGGTGTGATGGGGTGTGTATTGTTTACACTTAATACTGGCAACTTACACATTTTAGTGCTGATGGTGAGAAATGGGAGGAATCTCTCTCTCTCTCTCTCTCTCTCTGTGTGTGTGTGTGTGTGTGTGTGTGTGTGTGTGTGTGGTGTGTGTGTGTGTGTGTGTGGTGTGTGTGTGTGTGTATGTGTGTGTGCATGCGCGCGCGTGTGTGTGTGTGTGTGTGTGTGTGTGTGTGTGTGTGTGTGTGTGTGTGTGTGTGTGTGTGTACATGCATATGTTTATGCGTAATGCACAACTATATGTGTATGATTGTGCATACACATATGTACATGAGAGTGTATGTACAGATTCCAACCTACTTCAAGGTGAGAATCATTGTTCCCTCCACAACAATCAAATGGTCGCCATGCCAACTACTTGTAGAATCAATGCAAATTGGGCAGAACTGAGGAGGTGATTTTAGAATTTTTTCCAAGTGTTGTTTCAAATGAGAAGTGTTCAGTGACTCTGGAACTGAAAAAAAGTACAAGATATGATACACCAATGAACCTTAGAGCAAATGTTATTATTAGGAAACATAAAATACCTCCATGGCAACCAATGAAGTGCACAGGCACGCACTGTAATCTTATTGGTAGAATAAAGTGACGAAAGGGATTTTCCAGTTTCCTACATATCATAATACAGTTAGTGTAGTTATAAATATTAATTTTATCTCAGCTACTAATAGTAGAAGACAACAACAACACTGGACAAGGTACAGTGTTAGGATTAAACTTTCCCTAACCTTCTGGAATCTTGTGGTCAACCCTGAACCTAATAGTGGTTGGGTCATGTAAACAGTTTACTTAATACAGCTATGAATTTAAATTAGGTAGAACCATAATAGTTTCAAGTGTCTATGGTTACATCGTTACGTAGACAAGCAACGCTATTTGGTATTAAAAAAATTCCAAGCGTATAATACATACATATGACATAAAAAGAATGACAAATATAGTTCAGATGGTGGAAGGGGGAAATATAAATGTTACAATGACATACCAAATGACAATAATATTTATCTTTGCACATACATTACACAGTAAACACATACTACACACACACACACACACACACACACACAAACACACACACTATCAAACACACACACACACACACACACACACACACACACACACACACACACACACACACACACACACATACTACACACACACACACACACACACACACACACACACACAAACACACACACACACACACACAAACACACACACTATCAAACACACACACACACACACACACACACACACACACACACACACACACACACACACACCTACATACCATCCCAATAAATGCCCATATCAGGAGTTTGAGGGCAGTCCTTGATGTCCTACAAATACAGATACAAGTGTACAAATTGTATACTTAAGAAACCATATAGTGAGCGAAGGGACAAGCAGGATATGACTGTGGGCAGGGGTCATGCACAGAGATGTGACGAATTAGGGAAAGTTGACATACATATTGTGCTACACCTGAGAATGGATATTCACTGTGATAATGGAATTTGATTAAGTATTACGTGTGTGTGTGTGTGTGTGTGTGTGTGTGTGTGTGTGTGTGTGTGTGTGTGTGTGTGTGTGCGTGTGTGTTGTGTGTGTGTGCGTGTGTGTTTTGTGTGTGTGTTGGTGTAAGTGTGTGTGTGTGTGTGTGTGTGTGTGTGTGTGTGTGTGTGTGTGTGTGTGTGTGTGTATCCATGTCCATTATGTTGTTGGGCAGAGCTTGGTGTAGTGTATGACTGCGTTGAACATATCAACTGAACATATCATACTGTGTGTTGTGTTCTTGAAAACTAAAAACACTCGCACAATTAAGCACAAATGCATACTTGAACCTTAACCTTGTAAAAATCATCTTGATGGACCAAAATCACATGTCTGAATTCTTCCTTCAGTGCAAAAGAAATGCTAGTTTTCCCAGAGCAGCTCGGTCTAACGTAACAAACGAATAACATTAATTGTCTGGTGAGATAAGCACATGACAAGCATAGTTGTTACATCAGACAACACATTGCCCACAAGCTGCTCAATGAAGTGATACCTGGTCACATGACAAGGAAGGCCTGCTGACATGTGACTCTCTACCAACAACCACTCCAGTTGCATCAGCTAACAGCCTAGCTAACCCGAACCATTACACTCCAGCAGGTACACAGTTTAATAGGGATTTTGGACTGTAAAGTTTCCAACTGTTGTTGGGAAAATCCTTTCGGATTTAGGAGCATTCAAAAACGCTGTCTGGCAAAGAGAGTTCTTCATCTGTTGGTCATCTCAGATGAAAAACTCTCTTCACCAGACTGCGTTTTTGAACACTCCAAAATCCAAAAGGATTTTCCCAATATACAGGTACACAGTCACACCCCCACCCCCAGGATATAAAGATACCCATGCAAGCAGCACCAGGTCCTACACCTATCACAGTCAGCACGTTTGCAAAATTAATGCAAATGCTGAAATGGACCCACAGTCTAATATTGGGAACATTATACACACCGATGAAGTGATAATTAACATTGTACTGATATCCAAAATTGAATCGATACACATAATATTGTTCAAGTGATAATTAACATCAAATTGAGATTAAAATTGAATTGATAATTAACATTGATCAATATCAAACATCAGAGTATGTGAGTGCATTTGCATATACTCCTACATACATATACACGTGTACATACGTACAGTTGCATACACGTGTCCCCGTGAACTTAATGATAGACCATGATGTGCCGTCATGATGCCATCATACTATTGATACAGAGCCCAATACATGTAGATTGATGGCGCCTCCAAAATTGAGTTCAGATGATGGTACTGCATGCTACAACAGGCATCAAACAAATCGCGATTATTATCTAGTTATCACGATCATACAGGCAAACATATCCACAAACTGGTCCTGACAGTTGAGATTACATTGGATGACATCCAGGAAGCACATGATTGGTGGTGTGAATCAAACTGCGACCACAATTGTATCACCTAATCTTTTCCCATCCCCCGCTCCCACTGCAAGATGCATCAGATGTCTGACATGTATATAAAACAACATCGCATATAAGGCAGGTGATAACCAGCGTTATGCTTAATCTGCATAGATATGACAATTATGATCAACAAGACAGGAGATGGCCACACACGTACACATGTGCACAGCAGCACACAATGTACCCTTTTCTTGCGTCAGACAACTCACCAAGAAGCACATACTATTTCACATAATACATATTACATTCAAACTACCACTATTATACGTATATACACAATGTACATTACACACAAACTGTTAAAAATTGAAAATACATTTGTAGTCTCATTTTAGTAAATTCTTTGAATTATTTCAATGAGAAAGGAATTTACAGTCAGCAAGTTTTAAAGATAATCCAAAAATTCCCTTTATGCTGATTGAAATGTTCCTACAGGTAGTCAGCTAAGACATGACATGTGTACATTGGGTGGGGCTAGGAGATCCGATGAGCGTTGTTCGAAATGAGGCGTGGACGCAAATGTACCTCTCGACACACCCATAGAGAGTTGCGTCAGCGGGCTCTCACGGGTCACAACAACATATTTACACAAGCAGGAGTAACAACAGTCATATGATCACCATACAGTCTAGACTGGAGCTGACCACACACACACACACACACACACACACACATAAATACACACACACACACAAACACACACACACACACACACACACAATATAATAATTTTATCAGAAGTTGAGTGAAGAAACACAGCACACAAGTAACCATATTGAATCACTAATTGGATTCCTGTTGTTGACAACACGGTATTACATTTTCGAATGAATGATGTAGAAAAATTGCACCATGATCAATATCATCGTACTGAGTCACCAACACAGTTATGCATACAATCACGTCCTGTTATGCATCATCATGCCATGATCGGCATCACATGATGATTATGATCACATGATGGAGAATGACATACATGCACCCATCTACCAATATCTCCATACATTGCATCATCTCACACCATTCAGGGCATGGGGTATTAGTAATAGATTTCATATTGACCCAACCAGTATGACATCATCTCCTAAGAGTTGCAGTTTATTTTTCAAACTGGTAGTCAACACAAAGTAGAACATCGACAGAGACAGCAGACAGATACAAACGTCTGAATGAGTAAATTTGTTCTTACTATATCATTCTTACTGCACATTAGCCCCTAGGAACCAATTTGGAAATATTCATAATATGCAATATTCCGATTCCAATTCCAATTATTCCTCTACGCTACTACTTTGACCTTGTTAGCTGTGGGGTTCGAAGGTGAGGTCATAGGACAACAGCTTTGAACTAAAACAAATAATGAGTACTTTTAATGAGTACGAGTCTCCTCACCCTCCTATTCCTACTACGAAGCAATCACGGGAAGTAGCCATGCCTATTGGAGGAAGATACCGAGGCTAGAATGACAGTAACAGCGAATCACAGCAATATTTCGAGCCGCGAAATACCAACCAGGAAGCCATTTTCCGGAACGGTTACCCACTTCCGTAATTTCCTAATGACGTCATCAGCTGATTATAAAAACCTTTTCAGCTGCTATGCAGAGCCTCATAAACCTGTGCCGACGCGGTCCTTTGCTGTGCGAGACGTGCAACGAAGAAGAGTATATTGTACTTAGAATGGCTGTTGTAGCTCCCTTATTGACCGAGAATCCTTCTCCTGATAGCGTGTCCTTCATGACTCAAGCTCGTCCCACTTCGTATATAAAAACCAGCGCTATTGCGGTCAGTTACGATACGGATTCGGATGACGGCTACGAGACTCCTTTAGATGAACTACTCCCGTCGAAGAGTAACGCAGAACAAGAGAACGAGCTGTCCGTGACAGAGAAGATAGTCGAACAGTTGGAGTATTACTTCAGCGACGAAAATCTGCTTCGCGATGCCTTCTTGATGAAGCACATAACGCGCAACAAGGAAGGATTCGTGAGCCTCAAACTCATTGCTTCTTTGAGGAAGATAAAGGCTTTGAGCAAAGACCACGAGACGATCAAGAAAGCAGTCGAGCAATCCGCGAAAATGGCTTTGAATGGTGACGGTACAAAACTCCGAAGGTTGTCGCCACCGCCAAAGATTGATTACAGCTGTGGTAATCGTTCCGTACTTGTCCTGGGCTTGGAGGAGACTACCACGTCCGAAGAGGTTGAAAACGAGGTCAAATCCTTCGGAAACGTGATCAGAATTCGCATGTTCCAACCGAAACGCGCCATTCCTCTGGAGATCAAAGCTCATTCTAAGCTCCACCCACAGATCGGGACGGAGACCATTGCTGTAGTGGAGTTTGCTTCCACCAGAGTAGCTGACCGTGTGTGTGATCAGAACCCAACCGGACCCTTCAGATTCGAAAAGCTTGGTCGGAAAGAGAAGTCTCCAAACAACAGAGACACCATTCGTCAGTCGTCACCAGGATTGGGTAGCAAGAAAGAGAGAAAGCCAGCGGTCCAAGTGGTGGTGGAGAGAGAAGGAAGCAGCTCATCAGAAACAGAATCACTGTCACCGAAATCAATTCAGAAGCCTCGCTCGGGCAGGAAGAACGGAAACCTGAGGAAGGGACAGCAGTGGACGAAATCTACTGGTCATTTCCTGCAAGCTGACAGGCAGTGCAGGGATTCCGATTCAGGATACTCACAGGTGTGTAGCAGTCCCAGTCCCAGTCCAGAACTGAAACGCAGGTTCAGAGTTTTCAACAGAATTGGAAACAACTCTCCATCTGTTACTGTCATCCGGCAACCGAGAGGTCCGGATGGCACCCGGGGCTTTATATGAACTGCAGCAATTTTCACGATTTCACAGCAAACAGAATGAACATTTCAATAATTTTTATCCTGATTTGTTGTTGGTGTAACAGTTAGCTTTGTAAGGTCAATGACCTTGTCATGCCTTGTTTGTATCATGTTGTGTTATAATCTTTAAGGTTACATTCATTGATTTGACAGGTGTGAAATGTACCATACTGGTTTATTGAGCATAATAATAAATAATCTAAATAAAACCTGTTAGCGAGTGAAAAATGACGTGATTGAGTATAATATTATACATAAGTCCAGTTGTTGCTACAAATAGATGTGCGTTGGAAGCAATGCTGATGATGGTCACATTATGAGGTTCAAGAGGATATGAATACAAGTGGTAGTGAGGCCGGGTTGAATGTAGTCAGAAATACCTTGCAAGACCCATGCAATCCAACATCAGTTCTGTAAGGTTATAACAAAATTGACTGACGAGATAAATCCACTGTTAAGAAACCAAGTACAGTAGATATGTTGAGAGATTCTTTCAGGAAATTGGTCTCCAACACTTGTTCAAGTGGCAATATTCAATGTAATTCTCGAGCCAAAATGTTTCTTTTTTTACCAAATTTTGACCTGGGAACTAGCCTTGGTGGCACCCTTATCTCAGCAGCAAATATTACAGTTTGATGGAATCTTTTCAGTTGGGAAACAGCAGGGTGTCTGTGGTTAGAGTTGGTTTTGGCTTATCAGCTTTGGGGTTGGAACATGTTCTGTTACAGACATTCAGTTTGGATCACTTCCATGTGGAACGCTTTCAAGTGTACACAGTCTGCCTTTTTTAATTTATTCAAATAACGATTGCCAAATTTGCAATTTTTGGCTCAATACAATTTCACATCTACAGAATCGAAAATGTTCGAATGCACACCAACAGCTCGCAACTGCCAGAGATAATACATCAATGTATTATGTAAATAATCGAGCATATAATATTATGCATTGCATTGTATATAACTGGAAATATTCGTGCATAATAATATAAATATAATTATGTATATGTATATGATCATTTATACAAATAATGTGTGCATGTGTGTTGTGTGTGTGTACTTGTATACTGTCGTGTGGGTAGTTATTGCAATGTATATTATGCAATGCAGTGATTAACCCAGTTACGAAGGTTCCAAGTTCAAAATTTGATCTGATTTTTATGTAAAACAATGTAATTATAAGATGAGAGTAACAAAATCCTTTTCCCCCTAATTATCTCTAATGGGGGTACTTATTACTGCATACATTATACTGATTGGACCCTATAGTACAATGGACAATTAGAGGAAGTGATGATGAAGTTGGTGAACATAGACAACTAGCTCGAGTCCAAGTTTGAATGTCTGATGTACATTGAAACATTCTGATGCACATCACCAAGTGTTATTAACTATACAGTATATACATACATATACTGTATAATCATATACAAGCATGTATTTCAATGTCCCATCCAAGTCATGGGGATAGATTGACCCCCTGGCTAGGTTCGTTTGAGCAGCTCGACTGGATTTGACTACGAAGTACTGATTAGAAGGCAGTTCAAGCTAGGGTCTACTTTGCTTGGTAAGGTGTACAAATTAAATAGTCATGTAATATGCAAGCATGCAGTTTTGTTAGCCACGCTGTCTGCGTGAGGATCACATGATGTGCACGTGCTTGAGTGGAAAATGGAGAGCGTAAAAATCACCGTCATAGGTAAGCGGGCGTGTTTCCACCTTCTCTTGTGTCAACTTTCACTCAATGCACTAGCTCATTTGTTAATTTGATCCTCGTTTTCATTTTCAGTCCATTCCGGTAGAAAATTGGCCAGTAAGCGCCATCCCGTGTGTTACGCTTCGGTGGTTTTTGGAGTTGGGAAAGATCTCTACGCCACCGAGGTCGTGGAGAGCAACGAGCCAAACTGGAAACAGGAAGCAGTGATGTGAGTCGAAAAGGGGAGATTCTCCGAAACAGTCCCTCTGTAATGACCACACTGTACCCAAATCCCTGGTCTATGTTGGTGATCGTTGTAATAGATTAATAGTTATGTATAGCTAGTAGGTTCAACCTACAACCGGAGATCACATGAGGGTATAATATCTGTGCTGAAATTCCACATCAAGTCATCTTGGACAGTCGTAATGCACAGGCATGCCGCCATCATATTTATGAGTTTAGTTCCGAACTTGTAATTGGATGGCCGTCTATTTGATTTAACGACCAATTAGTACACCATACACCTACGCTAGCATTCACTGGTTATTGTTTTTACAATTGGCTCAATTGAACCGGAGTGGGCGTGTTAACTGAATGTGACTCCTCCCCCACATGCGTACACCATTGTGTGTGTACACCCTGTATTCATGTACATGTACCACGACATCTAATTTCCAGGACTGTGAGTTTCTAGCAGTGTTTATCTTCTAGCGGAGTTCCGTGTCATTGCTGTTGTTCTGCAGTGAGGTGAACAAACCTGAAAAGGAAGTTGTTAAATTCAAAGTTAAAGACAAAGATCACACCATCGGAGTGGTCCATATCCCTGTGAAATCCCTCACAACTACTCCGCTCCTGCAATGGTTCGAGTTGCAGCCACACAAGAAAGGCTCAGAAGTGTATGGAGAAATTCTGATCGAACTGTCCTGCAATGTCTCTCTGGGTGATGTTCACAATGAAGACAAAGGAGTCACCATTCAGTCAGCAACAACTTCCACCTCTTCTGCTGAAGAAGGTCCGTCTGTCATGAGTAACCTGAAGGAATATTTCAAAAGACCCACTCAAACCGTCGCAAGACGCACCTCCAGAGATGAAAACTCGCATCAGCCTGGAATGAACCATTATAGCTCTGATTCACAACTCCACCAGTCAGCAGTGCCAAGTTCGTCCGACGTCTTTACGACCTACACACCCAACCTCCCCAAACGTAGTTTTAGTCCAGATCATCACAGTGTGAGGACACACTCGTCTTGGAGCTGGAGGCCGCGTTCACCTCTCACAGGTTCAGCTGCTGGAGAAGGCATGAGTAACGTTTCTCCCCCCAAAGGTGAAAGCAACTTGGTGTCTCACATCCCAGAGGTCACGGGAATTTCCCCAAAGCAGGCCTCCATTGAGGGAGACCAAAAGGTGATATTGAGGGGAAGTAATCTTGGTTTGTCGCTGGAGGATGTGGTCAAGGTTGTGCTTGTTAACATCGACTGTAGCGAGAATGTGGAATATGTGTCATCAGGTATATACTGTGTGTGTGTGTGTGTGTGTGTGTGTGTGTGTGTGTGTGTGTGTGTGTGTGTGTGTGTGTGTGTGTGTGTAGTATACATATTCATCAGCCAATGTATACTAAAGGTATATCTAGACATCTACATATGCATGTACGTATGTATATATATATATGGTATGTACTTGTATTGGGTATTGTATTTGTTTGTATTGAGCATATGCTTGTATTGTATTGTGTTTGTATACCACCATTATTTTTAACAGAGAAGTTGGTTATCACGACACCCAAGACGGGCCTACCTTGTAGAGGACCTGTTACAGTTGTCACTTCTAGTGGAGGGGAGGGGAAATCCACTGTTTTATTCACATTCTTTGATCCCAATGAGGAAAAATCCCCTGGGCCACCCGATGTGACTGGTGTTTCCCCTCGAGCAACCTCAATCTCAGGCTCTGAAAAAGTTACCCTGAGAGGCAGCAATCTGGGAAGGTCCCAACAGGATGTGGTGTTAGTCATGCTGGCTGGTGTGGAGTGTACAAGTACAGTGGAATACATATCATCTGGTAGGATGGAATGTGTGTGTGTGTGTGTGTGTGTGTGTGTGTGTGTGTGTGTGTGTGTGTGTGTGTGTGTGTGTGTGTGTGTGTGTGCGTGTGTGTTATGTGTACTATGTTTTGGGTGGTGTCCTCTAGTGGTATGATGAGTGTGTGTGCCCATTTGTGTGTTTAGCCTATTTCACAAGATCTATTCTATTTCACAATGAAGTAACTTTTCTCAACAGAGAAATTAATCGTGACTACACCTCCTGTTGACAATCCAAGCAGTGGTCCAGTTATTGTAGAAACCCTCAGTGGAGGAAGAAACGAGCCCACTGTTGAGTTCGCATTTATAGGAAAACTCCAAGAACCGCACAAGAAATGGACAATGGAGTCTTCTACCGTACCGAAGACGGACAAACAGGCTGGTAAGTGTATGGGCTGACTTATAAACATTTTTCAGGAGTCATCAACAGCACGGGTTCCGTGGTGTAACGGTTAGCACTTCGGACTCTGAATCCGACAATCCGAGTTCGAATCTCGGCGGGACCTGTTTTTCTTCCTTTTTACTTTTTTTTTTTTTGAAAACCCATACTCCACTTCGTTCCTCCACTTTATCCCCCATACAGAACTCAAGCAAACCAAGAAGCAACTAAGAGGTGCGTGTACATGCCAAGAATAGGAAAACACCCGCATATAACTGCTTACTTTTCTAAAGGGATGAGAAACATAGCTTAGTTTATAATAATTATTGTTATTCTTTGTACATTTGAACCTCTCCATTGAAGACACTTTGGGACCTCAATTTTAGTCCTTATCACAGAGATTTCCTCAATTCAGAGGTCACTCGGTACACTGCAGTACTACACTGAGACACAGAATGGTGTCCTTATTACAGAGGTTTCTTCAATCCAGAGGTCACTCAGTACACTGCAGTACTACACTGGGGCAAAGAATGGTGTCCTTATTACAAAGGCTTCCTCAATTAATGGGTTTATAATAGAGAGGTTCCATTGTATACGCGGACTACATACAATAGTTACATACTTCACTCTTTCCTGTATACCTCCTTTACAGATGCCAAGAGAGAAAACAACCTTCTGAAGGAGAAAAATGCCTCCCTCCAGCAATACATTGATGTCATAATGCTACTGGTAATGGAGAACAACCCTGGTCTGCTGAACCATGAGCTGCTGCATCAAGCCACGGCCAACCTGGGGACCACCACTGTTGACGGAGAGGTATCGGAGGATGAAAGTGACCTGGAATCAATCTAAATAGCAGCTGACTTTGAGTACATGCAGTCCACAACTCACCCATATACATCACCAAACTGCAATCTCATACAAGAGGTATATTATATCCAATACAAAATTTAATGAATTTTCTTTGAATCTAGGAGAATATCAGTGTATCACAGAATGGTCAAAAACCATGGAAATCATAAATATCTTAATTTTCTGTAGGTTTTTCCACTTTCAGATTCTCAACTTAATCATGCATACGCTGTACTGACAGTGTAATTAATATTCATTATTCATCGTAATATTCAACAGAGACAACAAGACATCGAGTGGAAATTAGTGTTGACCATGTTTCTATTCTCCCCCAGTCATAGCTGCTTTCATTTTCTCTCTCTTTAACTTCTTCTGAGAGACCTTCTTTTTCTTCATCTCCTCTTCTCCTTTGGGAACAGCTTCGTCTCTTTCAGTGAGAATCATCTCCACATGACAGGGAGAACTCATATAGGCTGGAACGAAGAAGGAGTTCAAATGAAGATATTGATTGGATAGAAAATGTTTAGATCGTGTGAATAAGAAAACTTGCGCATTTTTACATATGAAATACTATGTGAACTATGTATTATAGTATGATCGATATACTACTTTGCAGACACACACACACACACACACACACACACACACACACACACACACACACACACACACACACACACTCAACACAAGTCAACACGTACACACACACACACAAACTAACATACAACTTGTATGAATGTACATTCAGAGGGAATACACTGCACTGCCTCATAGCTTCACATACGGTTGATTCTTCCGTGAGCTCTGTAAGTCCTTCTCCTCATTTTGGGTGCCCTGTTCACCATAATGTGCTCCACCACAAGTGCATCTGTGTTGAGGTTCTGTAAGAACACAAAGAAAATATTCACCACCATACAATTGAGACAACTTCGACTGGTCCCATAGGTGGTCCCATTTGTGACATTCTACTACAAAACAACGTATCCAAATACTGTATATCATTACTATTGTTTGGAAGTCTTGTCTATGGCACAAACCTTAACGTCTGCATTGCTTTCTGCATTTTTTAGCAGCTGCAATAGAATCTCTGCACTCTTCTTTGGCCATCTTCCTTGAGAGCCAGGGGCATTGTGGTTCTTTGCCTGCAGAGAGACACATACCAGCAATGAGCAACTCACCCTTTACGAAACAAATCATTGGAATTATACACAGTAAAACTTGGCTAGTACACACTCCTGGTTGGTACACACTCCTGGTTGGTACACACTCCCAGTTGGTACACACCCTTGGTTGGTACACACTCCTGGTTAGTACATACTCCCGGTTAGTACACACTCCCAGTTGGTACACACCCCTGTTTGGTACACACTCCTGGTTAGTACATACTCCTTGCTAGTACAAATCTCTGTTAATGCGTACACTTCAATCACTCCCTAGCTCATGTACACTATGTCAATCAGAACTAAAAGTAAGCACCTCTGACGTACAGAAGTACAGGTTTGAGATACCTTTCAAGAACCTTACTAAGCAAGTTGAACTGTATATGAGAATTATGGTTCCAAACTCACATAACTGCAATATTCTAAAGTCAGGGTCATTGAGAAATACAGCTTTGGAACTCAACTTTACAATATTCTCAGGCAAAAATTGCCAATTTCGCCAGAAAAAAGTTTGCAGGTAAGAACTATTATACTGGGAATGGAAAAACACGTCCGGGCAGTGATCTAAGCTGCCTGGCTTTTACACAGAGAGCCACTCAAACTGTTTACCCTTGGTACAGTGCTGTAGGATTACAATATCGGCACACAGACGTAAGTACTAACCTGGGCTTTCCTTCCAACACCGCCGCTATATCTTCTAAAAGGGACAATCTGTTTCTTTGCTATTACGTCCTTCAGGTACCTCGTAGCTTTGCGTAGATGCATCCCTTTTATGGCCTTCGCTGTTTCGAAAGTGTTCTACAGTACAAGAGAATAGACACTATGAGAGGCTCGCCTTTTGGCGTTTCGGTGCTACTAGTCACCTTGAAATGCACCCTGAGGCTGGATCCTCTTGTTTTACATGCTAAAAACAGTAAAAGAGATATGATTCAATGTACGCAAAGTAAGAAATAGGCAGAATGCGTACGACTTACATTTTGTAAGGTTTTCCGGTTCTCTGGCGTATCTTACCATATTGTTAAAACTGTACAAGTCAAAATAAAGTATTATAACAAGTCAGTCCACAGCATGAGCAATTCTGTGCACAAGATGAGCTACAAAAGGACGATTGTTCTGTCACATGGCATACGTACCTTCTTCCCCGAACGATAACGAAAACGAAGAATTTAATATTGCGTTTATTATCCGTTCGTACGCGTTCGTTCTCTAATCGGCGAACAGTGACTGGTTCAGTCAACGATTTCTGATGTACAAGTGAGTTTATTAACTATGAGGTAAAACTAGTGAGGATGTCCTATTGCTTGGGGGAAGATTCAACTTACTCGTTGAAGAATTTTGTTGTATTCTTTCAATATATAAAATCCACTAGGGCTATTTATTTATTGATAAGAACGATCTTGGATAAACGACTATATCTTAGGTTGCGGAATGATTTGAATATATTATCAACGAAAAGGAATTTCTTACACAAGACGAGTCTCCGCCTGGCTAGAGTATTAAAGGGATGTTATAGTGTACTAAGGTGGATTTGACAGATTAATGGCTGGCTGTGTGGAGTATTGAACTTTGGACTGTAATTCTCCTCATTTTTGATGTCTTAATCGAAGATCATCTTCTAGCGTATCTTCTCCCTCAATCCCATTAGCTGACTCACGTATTAGGGTAAAAAGGGGCAACTTGGAACACTGGGGTAATTTGGAATCAACATCCTCAAGCACTTTAGCACAGAGCTATTCATACAAGCTCATGTTGGTGTTGGCTCCGCAGAAGTGTCATTCAATGTTGAAAGACACTTCTCCACAACTTGAGATTAACAGTATCTAAAGACATTTGTTTCAAGTTATCTCTCTGTCTTCCCCACACATTGATTTGAGCCCAATTAATCTTGTTCTCCTGTCTCCTTAGCTAAAGTTTACCTTCCGTTTACCGAGTTCAGTGAGAGAACAAGCAAACAAAAGATGGCGATGAGGAAGCGTGTCACACAGAGCAGTGGACAGTCAAACAGTAGCACGCTGCCTCCGGTGACAGTGGGGGAGGGCGCAGTCGGTATTGACCCGGACGACGTGAAACGAGACTTGGAGAAATATGACGAAGACATGGGTGACAGCAAGGGACCCAAACTTACTTTGATGGAAGAGGTTCTTCTTCTAGGACTGAAGGATAGAGAAGTAAGAACAGTTATGGGAGAATGTTCTGTGTGTTTGTGTCACAGTCGATGTCTGTAGCCTTTGTGTTCAAGTGTGGTAGTCGATGCAGTGGTACTGGAACATTATACAGTAAAACCTCTCTAATCCGACACTCAATGGGACCTGAGAATAATGTTGAATTAGGAGGTTGTTGGATTATGGAGTGCCTCCTGCCATACTTATGTATGGTGACTGTACCTCATATAATGGTCAGATTAGAGAGAATGTTGGATTATAGAGGTGTCGGATTAGCGAGGTTTCACTGTATGTATATTTTTGGGGCAGAGTGGTGAATATTAAACCACTTTTGATTTTATTTCCATCGGCCATGCACTCACAATGCAAAATTTTTGGAAGGTGGGTAAGTAACCCCTCATCGAGGTTTACCGTCAATGTGCAGTGTCATTCTCAGAAGGTGGCAGAGATGTTCCTTGTTTCGTGTGGGGTAATTGTGTGGTCAATCCCAGTGAATGGTAATGAGTGTCATCCAAATCAATTCTACACACCCTGCTATTTCTACCTGCACACTGTGATGAAGCTGCGAGAATTGGACTTCAGCATAGTTTTCTCCATGGAGGGTAAGAGAGGCAGTCATTTTGACATTCTTTAAGAACCAAACAATTTTGTACCTGGTCAATTTCTCCCTGCTCAAGACTGAGTTGCAGTGAATGTTTGATGATGCTGAAGGACTAGATTTGTATCATACCTAAATGTGCACAGTTGTCTTGTATTCATGTATGTTTGTATGTACGTACCTGTGTATGTGTGGGTCTGCCACGTACACTCACAAACATACAAACACACATACACGCAAACAATCAAACACACATGCGTGCGTACATGCACACACACACATGTACACACACACACACACACACACACACACACACACACACACACACACACACACACATACTTCTTCACAGAATTCCTTTGTATTGGCTTACAGGGATACACTTCTTTCTGGAATGATTGTATCTCTTCTGGCTTACGAGGGTGCATGTTGGTGGAACTGGCTCTCAGGAAGCGAGTTGAGCTGGAAAAGACAGGTGCAAGGAAACGCAGTCTTCTTCTTCGCAAGGTGCTCTGTAAGGACTCCACCCCAACTGGTGATGTTGTGCTGGATGAAGCTCTCAAGCATATTAAGGACACCAGCCCTCCACTCTCAGTCCAGGACTGGATAGAGCTGCTTAGTGGTGAGTTTGCAATGAGTTTACTCCCAGTGTGTGTGGTACTCTGTGATGATCAGGCATACATGTGAAGAGGTCTGACTGTATACTAGTGTATGGGAGCACTACCAAAGGTGGTGTTGTGAAGAGGTTCAACTGTATACTAGTGTATGGGAGCACTACCAAGGGTGGTGTTGTGAAGAGGTCTGACTGTATACTAGTGTATGGGAGCACTACCAAGGGTGGTGTTGTGAAGAGGTCTGACTGTATACTAGTGTATGGGAGCACTACCAAGGTGGTGTTGTGAAGAGGTCTGACGTATACTAGTATATGGGAGTACTACCACGGAATTATGTAGATTGAATGTATATTATTGAATTGTGTGTGTGCCGCACACATGTGTATGTATGTAGATGTGCTGCATATGTGGTTGGATTTCATTGTGTCTGCTTGCAACAGGAGAAACATGGAACCCTCTCAATCTTGGATACCAAATTAGGAACGTCCGTGAACGTTTGGCCAAAAACATGGTCGAGAAGGGCATACTCACAACAGAGAAGCAGAATTTCTTCCTCTTCGACATGACCACACATCCTCTAACGGACACAACCTCCAAACAACGCCTCATGAAGAAGGTTCAAGACTCTGTTCTCTCAAAATGGGTGAACGAGACGAACAAGATGGACAAGAGAGCCCTCGCACTGATCATCCTGGCACACGCTTCAGACGTGCTGGAGAACGCCTTTGCGTCGCTTTCAGACGACGACTACGACCTAGCCATGAAGCATGTCAAGGAGATCCTGGACAGCGATCCGGATGTGGAGTCACAGAAGAGCGGTGCCGACAGTATGGTGTGGGCGGTTGCTGCCTCGTTCCTGAAGTGAATGTGTCCCTTCACCACAAATTCAATATCAAACCATATACTTATAATTCCCTACTAGTATCGTGCTAACACATCCAGTAGAATAATTATACTCACTAATTACGTATGTTAACATATGTATAATTCTTTTTTGATTAATTTTCATTAATTTTCATGGACATTGCCAAACTTATTGTTGTATGTACTATTGTTACTATGGTAACTATAGATAAACTATTTATTTCAACATGCAAAATTATAATTACTTATTTCATCATGTTCCACACCAGCTATGAGGTTTATAAATTATGAGGTTTACGGATTGATTCATTCTCCTATGCTGTCTATAAGTGTGCAATGTGGTGAGTTGTTAAGATTATTAATTGATTAGAAATAACATGGATTGACTCTAGGATTGCCACTGAACTGAATCTTTGAATAGTTACACTTATTCTCTGACACAATTCGTGGAAAGACTGGGGATTTGATTTGTTGATTTGTGTATTGCTTATTATATGATATTTCGCTCTTTAATGCTCCATACAGATGATGTGTACGCATGCGTGTGTGTGTGTGTGTGTGTGTGTGTGACTATGCACGTAACATGTCATGTAGAGTCCACACGTGGGTAGTCATCTGGTAGCACGAATGGCGAGTTTGGTCTCTGAACACGTTGTACAATGAAAGGTCCCAATTCCTCATCGCAGCACCACACACTGCAGTATCCCGGCACAGCAGGGGTGGACTCTGTGGACGGAGACCGAGAGGAGGACAACTATACATCTAGAGTGCAAATTGCTCAGTAACCCTGGTTTGTACACACTCCTGGTTAGCACACACTCCTGGTTAGTACACACTTCGGGTTAGTACACACTCCTGGTTAGTACACACTCCTGGTTAGTACACACCCTGGTTAGTACACACTCCTGGTTAGTACACACCCTGGTTAGCACACACTCCCGGTTAGTACACACTCCTTGTTAGCACACACTCCTGGTTAGTAGACACTCCTGGTTAGCACACACTCCTATTAAGCACACACATTTCTGGTCAGCACACACTCCTGGTTAGTAGACACTCCTGGTTAGCACACACTCCTATTAAGCACACACATTTCTGGTCAGCATACACTCCTGGTCAGCATACACTCCTGGTTAGTACATACTCCTATTAAGCACACATTTCTGGTCAGCATACACTCCTGGTTAGTACATACTCCTATTAAGCACACATTTCTGGTCAGCATACACTCCTGGTTAGTACACACTTCGGGTTAGTACACACTCCTGGTTAGTACACACTCCTGGTTAGTACATACTCCTATTAAGCACACATTTCTGGTCAGCATACACTCCTGGTTAGTACGTATAAACTTTAGCTCAGTCCCTATCTCATATACACTATGTCAACTAGACAATGGCCTACCTCGTTGCCGCTGCCTGTCAAGAGCTTCCGACTGCTTCTGTAATCTCATTTCAAAGTCTTTCTGTGCCTTCCATTGGTCGTACGCCTCCTTTGACTGCTGTACATGTTCCTTTTTCCGTTCTTCCTCAAAGGCATCAATTTCTGCAAAATTTGCAAGCATGTGGGATTGAACTAAGTAGTGGTCATACATACAGCAGTAGTTGAAAGAATACACACTGAACGTATGTTTGCCTATTAGCTGACCACCTCCATCCACTGGTGATATTGGTAGGGATTTCGCTATTACAATGGAACCTTCATTGAATGGCATTTCAAATAAATTACACCATAGATATTACCTCCCTACAAAGGACACTCCCAATAAACTACACCATAGATATTACCTCCCTACAAAGGACACTCCCAATAAACTACACCATAGATATTACCTCCCTACAAAGGACACTCCCAATAAACTACACCATAGATATTACCTCCCTACAAAGGACACTCCCAATAAACTACACCATAGATATTACCTCCCTACAAAGGACACTCCCAATAAACTACACCATAGATATTACCTCCCTACAAAGGACACTCCCAATAAACTACACCATAGATATTACCTCCCTACAAAGGACACTCCCAATAAACTACACCATAGATATTACCTCCCTACAAAGGACACTCTCTAAAATACCAAAGACTTTCATATGGTGTTAATACATTTCACCTTTGAAAAGGAGACAACCTCTCTACATTGGGTAGATCAGCTGGTTTCAATGTGTCCTTTATGAAAAGGGTCCACTGTACACCTCTCTCACCCATTTGGCGGTGTTTTTCCTTCATTTCCACTTTCCACTGTTTGCGCTTGAGCTGCATCCAGTCATCAAACGCTGCTCTGCCACGAGCCTGTTTCTGTTGTAGTCGAAGTAGCTCCATCTCCTCTCTCCGTATTGTCTCTTCTTTCAGACCCTACAGTGTAAATCCAGTTGTGATTAATTAATCATTAACCTTTAGACTATAATATAGAACAATAAAATACACAAAATGCAAAAAAACACCACCGATGGGACTCGAACCCACAACCCCCGGCTTAGGAGGCCGATGCCATATCCATTAGGCTACGGTGGCTTGGTGAATGCTTCAACAACAAAAAGATTTCTTAAAGAATCTCCAATCGCTCGTGGACTGGCGCACGTCTACTGCACATCACAAAACAAACGCAAACTTACAATTTCTCTTTCCCTTTTCTTGCTCAGCCAGGCCTCAAAGGCTTTTTCTCGTTCCTCCTGTCTCCTACGTTCCGCTTCTTCTTTTTTACTTTGTTTACTCATGTCTCCCGTCCACGCCACAGGGGAGGGTCCGCTATTTTGAATATGCATGAAGTGACTTGCTATCTGAACGTGTTGGGCGTTACATGATCAAGACACAGTCTGTGTGAGAGACACAAGATCGAAGAGAAAGCATTCAAGTCTTAAGGTATGGTAGATTAAACGTTTTATCAATAGACTACAGAGCACGCTTATTGGATTACTCTTTCTCTTTCGGGCTTTAGAGTATGGTAGAGAGTTAGGGATGCCGTTGACTATCGAAGAGGCAAACCGTTCTCTCGACATTCTTTGGGATGTGAAGAAGGTTGCTTTGGCAGAAGGAAAAGACACTGCTCCTATTAATCGTGCCATTTCTATCCTGAGCACGTACGTGAAAGACATCCAACCGTCCTTCCAGGTCAGCGTTTGGGACCACTTTCAGAGCGGAGTTGCAGAAGGACTGAAGCACTTGAGCTCACCACACTTCGGGCCGCTGCGTACGGTGGAACTCCTCTGTAGCGCTTCAGAGAAGCTAGGGCTCTACCTCGACACGGTCTCGAAATACTCCAACAGCATCCATTCTTCTCACGGCTACCCGCCTGTTGTTATCAGTCATATAACGTCTCAAGGAACGGCGGAAAGGTCTGGCGAGCTCAAGATTGGAGACCAAGTCTTGGATATAAATGGGCACGTCCTTGCTCACGTCTCTCTACAGAAAGCTAGGTTAGGTGGACACACGCGCACACACACACACACACACACACACACACACACACACACACACACACACACACACACACACACACACACACACACACTTACATGAATGAGTCAACCCAATACACAGGTGGTTGTTAGAGAGTGCCTATCGCTCAGGCAAGGTGACATTGGTTGTAGTAACATCAGGTCTTGCCAGGAGATTGAGGAAGTCACAAATATTGACAAAATCCTCTCCTGGAGGGAAAGATGATAAAGTAGTTCCGCCAGCAAAGCAGCCCAGGTGTGTCTCCTACATGTTTGTTCCTCCCTCCCAGCCAGTGAGACTTGATGGTCAACTGTTCATGTTTATAACCTTCCTAGGTTCACTCCAGCTGTTGGAACCAAAGGCAGCTGTGATGTCTTGTTGGAGACCATACTTGATCAGACTACAACAGTGGGTGAAAAAGGACCCCAGTTCAAAGTAGGCGTGTATTTGTGTGTGGTTGTTTGTTGACATGTAAATACCACATGCAGGGTATACCACAGTACTGTAGCCAGTTACCACTTGTTGTATTGACTGGCACATTCACAGAAACGTAAAGTTGTCAAGATCCACGTGATGAAGGAGGAATCCGGTCTGGGAGTCCAACTGTTTGGAGGCAAGGGATCCAAATACGGAGACATTGGTATATTCATCCGCGGTATCACAAAAGACAGCTGGATTCACAAGTAACCAACGTCAGACGTAAACCATCTGTGTATGAGTTTGACGTATTCCTCTGTTCCCCCAGGGACGGCCGGTTGAAGGAGGGGGACGAGATACTCGTTGTCAACCGCAAGAGTCTCATTGGGCTGTCACTGCAAGATGCCCTCACCGTGATCGCCAAGGCAACCAATCCTCTCCAGCTTGTCATAGCAACTGAGGTGTGTTCAAATGCACTTGCATCATAACCACTCTCTGAAGACCTCTACCAGACAGGCTGTGTGAACATGTTTTTTTCATTATCTACGTGTATGGATGTTGTCACAAAGTGAGAGCCTATTGAACCACTCCCTGTACCACTGTACTCCAGCCAGGTACCACTACCTGTACCACTGTACTGTAGCCAGGAACCACTCCCTGTACCACTGTACCATAGACCGGTACCACCTGTGTTGTTGTATTGACTGGCACACTCACAGAAATGTAAAGTTGTCAAGATCCACGCACCTGAGTATTACCACACCTGACATACCTAGTTCTGGTGTCAGTATAGATAATGTACCTTTTGTTACTCCCATGGCTAGGCGATTGAATAAAATGACTAATGTTATGTTTTTGTTATTTTCCTCGTCTCATTCTTGTTTATGTTTGTGTTTTGTAGAAAACTGATGATCCTTCGAGAGACTCCTTCGTCCGATCCTCTGTTCTTTCGTATTCATATTTTGATAAAAGTCGCCCTTCATCACAGGTCAGAACAAGCCCAAATGTCCCCCAGACTGAGACAAAACCCTTGGGTGTCCCCCAGACTGGGACAAAACCCTCGGGTGTCCCCCAGACTGGGACAAAACCCTCGGGTGTCCCCCAGACTGGGACAAAACCCTCGGGTGTCCCCAAAACTGGGACAAAATCCTCGAGTGTCCCCAGAACTGGGACAAAATTCCGCAAAAATAAGATACAACATATACAAAAGAACACTGCGACCATCTCTCCTGTGTGGACCACACCCCAACCACGCCCCTCTCCACATCTTCCAGCAAACGACTCCACTGATCATCTGGATGAACCTCAGCCGCATGTCATTACTGATACGAGCATTTTAACAATTGAGGGAGAAATGCCAAGTTTGAGTGAGAACGAGGCTCTGTTCACCACAGTGAAGGAGAAGCCAACAGCAGAGAAGACAGTCCACACGGGTACTCGCAAGAAGTCCAAACTGATGGCTTTCTTCAAGCGAGAGAGGAAAAGCAGACAAGAAGAGCTACCCCCGAGACAGGTGAACACTTTCCCATCCAAGCGCAGAACGGACTGTCTAATTGATGAGATCAGCGTGGGTGAGGAGTTGTACCCTCTGGACCTTGCAATGGGACCAGGTTTTAGGGATCCAGAGGAGAGAGACAGAATTGGAGATTTGGAAGTTAGCAAGGCCTCCAAACCTCGCAAGACCAGTATGCCACCCTCGACAACTGGTTGTTCCAGCATACAGTCCACTCTGTCAGATGATGTCGAGGTTGTGAAAAACTGGGCCAAGTTATCGTCCAGTAACCTCCACGAGGGGAATACCCTCAATCAACCAGTGGGCGTGATCAAGACTGTTCTGTTGTACAAGCCCCCAAAGAGTCAGCCGAAGCCCCTCGGATTCACCCTGCATGGAGGAGCTGGTAGCCACTATGGTGAGGTCGGAGTTCACATCAAGAGCATTGCTCCCGACAGTCTAGCTGCCGCTGATGAACGTTTGAAGGAAGGAGACGAGATGTTGGAGGTGAACGGTCACCTTGTTGATGGGATGACCCACAAGAAAGTAGCTCAGCTCATCAAGGTGTGTGTGTGTGTGTGTGTGTGTGTGTGTGTGTGTGTGTGTGTGTGTGTGTGTGTGTGTGTGTGTGTGTGTGTGCATATGTGTGTGTGTATGTATGTGTGTGTGTGTGTGGTGTGCAATGTGTGTGTGTGTGTGTGTGTGTGTGTGTGTGTGTGTGTGTGTGTGTGTGTGTGTGTGTGTGTGTGTGTGTGTGTGTGTGTGTGTGTGTGTGTGTGTGCATATGTGTGTGTGTATGTATGTGTGTGTGTGTGTGGTGTGCAATGTGTGTGTGTGTGTGTGTGTGTGTGTGTGTGTGTGTGTGTGTGTGTGGTGTGCATGTGTGTGTGTGTGTGTGGTGTGCAATGTGTGTGTGTGTGTGTATGTGTGTGTGTGTGTGTGGTGTGCATATGTGTGTGTGTGTGTGTGTGTATGTGTGTGTGTGTGAGGGGAATAGTGTTCAATGTAAAGTGCCAGCATGTATGCGCACATGTATATTCATCTCATATGAATCACAGTCCGAATACGCAAGATATGGGATGATATCACTCAAAGTGTGTGTCTCTTCTGGACCAAATCCCTCGCTGAAGAGAGTCCGATCACCTTCAGTCAAGGGAACACCATTTATAGTCAAACTACACAAAGGTATGTATATTCATGTTGTTATTGTTGTTGTTGTTGTTGTTTTCTATTACTTTACACATTGTATTTCATACATCCATGAGTCCTCCTTTTATCTCCACGGTTGATGTATATTTCCAAACCCATTTCAACTCAGACTCTGGATGTGGTTTGGGAATTGAGTTTACCGGTGTGACGTTCGACACCAATCGCTTTGGAATTTACATACAAAAGATCATCCCTGGATCTCCTGCAGAGAATGCAAACTCCTTTCAGTAAGTGGAGTATACTGAAATATACTACAATAAACTAATGTTAGTATACTAGATACCTTGCTGCCACTCTAGCTGGATTTCAGTAAGATTTACTGGCAAAATTGTTAGTATACAGGATTACTCACAACTATACTGAGTTTTACTGAGATTTTTACGGAACAAATTGTTAGTATACCAGATCACTTGTAGCTATACTGAGTTTTACTGAATATCTCCCCAGTTATGTAGCATCTGTGCATTTGTTACACCACTCCCTCTCTCCTGTGAATTCAGACGAGGAGACCAAATTCTGGAGATCAACCAAAGGAAATTAGCCGGCGTGAAACTAGAGGAGGTGCGATCCATATTCGGGCGTCTACCAGCTGGGGAGGTGGTCATAAAACTGATGAGACCCTCCAATGTTGCTGCCATTGAGAGATTACTGGATAACATCGCTTCTGCGAGAAGAAAGTCGATGGAAGGGAGTTTCTCTGTCGAAGTATTTGGACAAAAGGAGTTGACTCCTGTGAAGAGCCCAGTTCTAGTTCCACGACCTGAGAATGCTCCGACTGTTGATCAGGAAATCTTGGATTTGTTTGAGAATGAGATGGAGGAGGAGTTGATGGACGGTGAAGAGGTGAGTCCTCAACCACACCCATCCTCAACCGCACCCATCCATAACCACACCCATCCATAACCACACCCATCATAAACCAAATTATCCACAATCACAAGGATCATCAACCACACCCATCATCGACCACACCCATCCATAACCACACCCATCATCAACCAAATCATCCATAATCACAAGGATCATCAACCACACCCATCATCGACCACACCCATCCATAACCACACCCATCATCAACCACACCCATCCAGAACAGCACAGGATTCTGGTTCAGCTTCTACTTGTTCACTTGTGTTATTTCTGGTCTTCTTGCAGTATCCGAAGAAGAAGCTTGCCTCTCCACTGAAGAAGTACAAGCTGGACACAAGCAGACACAGTACAGTGGATGATTCCGATTCCAGTTCCGAGGAGGAATTGGAACCAGTCCGAGACAAACCCATAGAACCAGTCCCAGAAGAGGATCCATGTTCCACAGACAACATCAGTGCTCTGCCAGACAGACCAGCCACCAGACAGAAGAAACCTTTCAAGGGTAGACCCCCGTCTGCCTCGTTCACCGCGTTTGATGCTAATGCTCTGGTGACAGGTGGGGATTTGGTGGACATGCAAGCACGCTTCCCCAGCACTGGATCCCCGAATAAGACAAGATCTCTCCTAGGCCTATCACGCAATCTGAGCATGGGGAGCGGATCGTCTGCCAAGTCTTTCATCACAGAGATGGTAACCATCACCAAAGGTGCTGATGGGTTCGGAATGACGGTTCTCGGAGGAAAAGCAGCTCCACTTCAAGGCGCTCTCGTCACAGCAGTTGACACTGGAAGCCCCGCCCACCTCGAAGGCAGGATGGAGAAGGGTGATGAGATCTTGGAAGTCAACGGTCAGTCCATCATTGGGATGACACATGCACAGGTCATTGGTATCCTTCGAAAGGTTAAGGACAAGCTTGTGATGAAAATAGCCCGCTCATCCCCCGAGGTGACAAGCATGACGTCTCTCACCAGATTGGACAGGGATTCTCCAGTGGATAGCTCGGGTCAGATACAACACTTCCAACCTCCGCTTATCGATGGAGGGAGTGGTCGTCTTCACACCCCGCCTCTTGATGAGAGTGGTTGTCTTCACACCCCGCCTCTTGATGGGAGTGGTCGTCTTCACACCCCGCCTCTTGATGGGAGTGGTCATCTTCACACCCCGCCTCTTGATGGGAGTGGTCATTGTCACACCCCGCCTCTTGATGGGAGTGGTCATCTTCACACCCCGCCTCTTGATGGGAGTGGTCGTCTTCACACCCCGCCTCTTAGTGGAGGGAGTGGTCACAACCATCCCCAATCTCTTGACGAAGAAAGGGGCCATACAGGCCAACAAGAAAGTGAAGAAAATGAACAAAATGGGAAAAATGAAGGAGCTGGTGTGACATTTCCAAAACCACCTCCTGCTGCAATCACACGGCTCAGAGACGAGCTGTCCCGTGTGTCCTCTGTTGACAGTCTGGTAGAGAGTACAGATGATGAGCTGGAGAACCAGCCCTCCATCGTGCGTCAGATAACTCTGCATAGTAACAACACTCTTGACGGGAGACGCTTTGGCAGTTTGAGCCAATACAAAGACAAAGAGACCGACCTGGCTTATGTGGTGAGCTCCTCCAGTGACCCGTCTCTGGATGAATCCAGTCAACCGGAGTGTGTAATGGAATCCTCGCGTCTCGAGCTCAACAAAACACCCACCAAGGACCCCAAGGCTTCCCTCCCCATCTCCAAGGCATCCTCGGGTGTGTCCATTGTGTTTTCGTACAGCGTTGACTGGCAGGAAGATGGAAATGGGCTACCACTGCAGAACATCCCACAGGTGGTCACCGAACTAGAGGAGAACTCACTGAACACACCTGAGCAGTCCAGGGAGAAGGACGTTGATTTCAGATTTGGTGGCAGTCGGGATAGCAATTTGAGAGATTCGCCATTGGTTGATAGTCGTCGCCGTGTCAACCAAGATGATACGGGAAACTTTGAGGGGGAAGTGCCACCTGGATATGAGAAAATTGCCATTTCAATTCAAAAGAAATCCCAATCCGGTTTGGGGATCACAGTGGTGTCAAGCTCAGGAGTAACCAGTGGTTACCATCAGATTAGGAGGATCCTCCCTCGTAGCCTGGCTGACCGAGATGGCCAGTTGAAACCAGGAGACCGTCTTGTGTCCGTTAACGGAAAGAGCTTGAAGAACTTGAGCCACTCGTCAGTACTGGATGAACTGAAAATGGCCTCTCATAACTGCACCATCGAGATCCTTCGCGATCCCCTTTACAACGTTGATGCCACTTCATCCATCTACTCTGTCGGCAGTGGTAGCTACTACGACAGTCGTCTGAGCATGCTGTCCGACGACGGAACAGAAATGGGAACAGGGAGAGAGAAAGGCAGTCCTCTTGGGACTCCCACCGGTTCCCTGAAGAAAGCCTACACCGTTGGACCAGGCAACAGTGTACTGAATAGGAAATCTGCCGGAGCTGAACTGCTTGACCCCAAGTGGAGACACAGCCCTGATCCGAAGCGGTTTTCCTTACCAGACTCACAGAGAGTGTACAGTGTCCACAGGCAACCAGTGGGGATTTCCCCACTTCTAATGGACTCGACCAATCCACCTGCCCCTTCAGTCCCTCCTCCAGATAGCAACACGATGGACACACCCATATTGGACACACCCCCGAGGGGACCTCCGCCTAGTCCACCTCCAACATTGGACATACCCCCAGGTGAATATCCACCTGGACCACCTCTAACATTGGACACTCCCCCAGGGGAACCCCCATCTGGACCACCTCTAACATTGGACACACCCCCAGGGGAACCCCCACCTGGACCACCTCCTATGACAGCAGAGGACAAGTTTGAGGAAGTACACTTGAAAGGGGAATTCCCTAAAGATGACATCATATCGCACAACAAGTCACTGGCTATTGAGAATGAAGGGCAGTCTGTCCAAGGGAAATACCCTGCTGATGTAACAGACGGACCAAGATCAGAAGAACCAAGGAGACAAGGTGGGGGAGGATTCGAGAGAGATGAGCTGAAGAAAGTACCACCTCCTGGATCAGATGTCCGTCAATCGCTGAGTGCAGGACCAATTGTAACTGATAGGTCCAGTCCTGTCAACAGTCAAAAGTCTGCCAAGGTGGTTGAAACTGGTGAGGATTCTCTTGAGAAGAGAAAGAGTACAGCCGCTCTCCCTCAACAGCGGATACTGGAAGGACCGTTTGTAGTTGAGGTAGTGAAGGGGTTCACCTCTCTTGGATTGACAGCTGGAGAGGATGAGATGGGCAGTGTTGCTGTTAAGAGCATCAGTCGAGGACCCATTTCAAAAAATGGAAATTTGAAGTGAGAATGGGACTTGTGTCTCACTATGCTCTATTACTCATGTTCACAATATCATGGTGTGCTGTGTTTATGGAAATTCATACCAAATAATATGTGTTACAGTTGATATAACTGAATTAATGCACCAACTTTCATTCAATAATTTATTTGTATTCTCTTGTATACTCTGTCTCTTACTCTTGTATACTTTTGTATTCTTCTGTTTCCCAGAGTTGGTGATTGGTTACTGAGCATCAATGGAGGGACACTCTCTTCAGCTGCAGAAGCTAATAAACTGTTGAAATCCCTGCCTCGTGGTCCAGTGCATATTGTTGCCATGGTTCCTCCAAGAAATATAACCAATATTGTGTCATCCCTACCATCGGTACCTGAGGTTACTCCACCACCAGTAGCCAAGGTAACAGCACCACCAGTAGCCAAGGTAACAGCACCACCAGTAGCCAAGGTAACCCCACCACCAGTACCCAAGGCAACTCCACCACCAGTACCCGAGGTAACCCCACCACCAGTACCTGAGGTAACTCCACCACCAGTACCTGAAGTAACTCCACCACCAGTAGCCAAGGTAACTCCACCACCAGTACCCAAGGCAACTCCACCACCAGTACCTGAGGTAACTCCACCACCAGTACCTGAGGCAACTCCACCACCAGTACCTGAAGTAACTCCACCACCAGTAGCCAAGGTAACTCCACCACCAGTACCCAAGGCAACTCCACCACCAGTACCTGAGGTAACCCCACCACCAGTACCTGAGGTAACCCCACCACCAGTACCTGAGGTAACCCCACCACCAGTACCTGAAGTAATAAAACTGGAATCCACCAATGAAGGGATTATTGAAGTTGAAGTAAGTTGTATCCATCACACTACATAGTACATACCACACACACACACATGGGCACACAAATACACACACACACACACACACACACACACACACACACACACACACACACACACACACACACACACAACACACACACACACACACACACACACACACACACACACACACACACACACACACACAACACACACACACACACACACACACACACACACACAACACACAATAACTCCTCACTTTTATCATCCCAGATCACTTGTAATGGACAGCCGTTAGGCATAATGGTCGTAGGTGGGTGCGACATGCCTCAACAGTACGTCTCCATCCACTCCATCGTTCCTGGCTCCCCAGCAGACACTTGCAGGGCCCTCCAACCGGGAGACCAGCTAGTGATGTGTGGTGCTGAGTGTCTGATGGGCCTCTCATGGAAAGAAGCTCAAGGAATAGTGAATACTGTACCAGAGAAGTTCACCATTGTAGCTCAAAGGAAGGCCTCTCCCTCTATAACTGAACAACAACAACAACAACAACAACAACAACAACAAAGACAACAGCAGCAGCTGAAGACTGGAGACAGAGAAAAGAAATTAGCAAACCGGATGTCAGTAGCCAGTGAGGACAGTTTCATTAGCTGCAACACAGTGGAGTCATCTACGAACCTCACAGACAACAACCGACTGCTGGTGGAAGACAAGGAGCCGCCAATATCGGCTCCACTTCAAGACATGTCAGCATCTTTTGCCTCTCGAGATGGGAGTGGTGTGTTTGGATCGCCGTCGAGGTACCACTCCTCCTTTGAATCAAGTCTCAATGACTGCAGAGATGACTACGATATGACCAACCACACAGTGGAAGAGATTGCAATGGGTCTGGCGAGGATTGATGAAGAAGTTTATGAGCTCGAGCTCCAAAAGCAGGAAGGCAAGAAACTCGGCTTCGTGATCGCAGGAGGAGACAAGATTACCCCAGACATTTATGTGAGTCCATGAACAAATGCTTGCTCACTGTGTGTGTGTGTGTGTGTGTGTGTGTGTGTGTGTGTGTGTGTGTGTGTGTGTGTGTGCGTGCGTGTGTGCACGTGTGTAGCTTTGTAGGATAGACCTTACCTGACATCACTACATCTTGTATTCAACCACTTTGGCACATGTACACATGCAAACACATGCACACAAATACACATACACACACATACACACACTTACACACACACACACACACACACTTGCAAACACATACATATGCACACTCCATTAAGTGAACCTTTTGTGATTGTAGGTGAAACGAATTATACCTGACTCCATTGCGAGTGCAGATGGAAGACTCAAGGTGGGGGATCGTGTGATGTTCATGAACGATGCAAAGATCATCGGACTCTCAAAGCAGGCCGCCACAGATGTTCTGAGGTCAGCCGATAAAGTGAAATTGATAATCGCTCGCAGGCCACTTGTCACAGGGTCCGCTCTCAACACTCCGCTGGAGTCCGCTGTAGCATCCAAGCAAGGGTCTCCAACGCGTTCCCGCCACCCCTCCGAATCCCCTTCAAACACGAGAACCAGACACGAGAGCAGCGGTACCATCAGACGCAGACACAGACGATCCGACTCCGTTGTGTCTATCCCCTCTGTCTCAAAGAATAAAATTTCAGACTCTGTGTCGTCCCTCCACTCCATCAACGAAGACATGGAATCCCCCATGAACAGAAACAGTCAAACTCTACCACGAGATGTCGGATCCCGCCTCGGAGTCAAGATGGTTGAACTGGTGAAGGGATCCACTGGTCTAGGGATGAAGATCATTGGAGGAAAGGACCAGCCAAAACCGTTTGTTGTTCGAGATGTGTTCCCGGGGGGACCAGCCGCAAAGAGTAGCAGTATTTTCCCCAATGATCAGATTCTGGAAGTGAACGGAAAGAGTTTCGCTGACCTCACCCACAGAGAAGCCATAAAGTACCTCCAGTCGATCCCCCTTGGGAAGGTACGGGTCCTGCTGAGATCAGCCGAGTACGTGAAAGTTTCCTAAACCGAATTTTAACTCGTTGCCAATCAAGGATGTTATTAATCCATCTTACACACTACACTGACAATTCCAATATTCTCTATATCTTTGTAACCCATAAACAATGCTCATATATAGCTATATAGTGACCACTTTATATGGCAAATATACTCATTATTATTGTACTTTAATATGGCATATGTACACATTACTATTGTACTTTTATATGGCATATATACACATTACTATTGTACTTTTATATGGCTGGATTGTGAACACGTCATTAAAACACAATAATGTTATAACCACTGACACGAGTGCATTGAAATGAAAGAATAATTGATTGAATGAATCTATTAATTAAACTGCAGTTGCAGTATGCAAACATGTACATATTGAATGCATGTATGCATGTACATGTATGTCTGAGGGTCAACACATCCCCCACGTTAGTCTCTGAACATGGTCGGTCTTCCTCTTGGTCTGTTTCACTAGACCGAGGAGCTGCAACTCAGACACCGCCTTCATGAACCTCTCGCTGGAGACGAGCGTCAAGGAATGTATACGCATTATTGAGGGGACATTCCTGTAATCACAAGGGGGCATGACCACAATTACAGAGTTTATGCGTTTATTGCACAAACACATAAGCTCTATACAACCCTGTATCGAGGACACCATTCAGTATTTCTGTACTGAGGACCACATTACAGAGGTCTACATTGTCAAGGTCTTCACGTAGCACGACAGATGTGAGGATACTGTAGCTCTTTCTCAACTTGTTTTGTGTCTGTCACCTCCTCTGGGGCTACCACGGAGATGAATGCCTGTGAAGGTGGAGGAAGATAACATAAACACCCGGAGTATCAATTAAACGCCTTGGGCTTTAACACCACTATCATGTACATCATAAATGTACAAGAAAAGTAGGTAAGTTATTACTATTCAGCTGTTAGCACTAAGTGAAAATTGATAGTGGCCCATGGGCTCTTACCTGCATCCAGTCATAGAGGTTGATCATTCTGCCACATTCCAGGTGAAGATGGTACACGATTGATATGTCCGGTAGGTCCCTGCTCAGGGCTTGGTTGGTGTCCACAGAGCCACAAGACTGTGGACAGCCACAGTGGAGTGGTCAGCACAAGGTATCAGTGAGGGTGTGGGTGTGTGCATACATCTGGATGGGTGGGGGTGTGTGTGTGCATACATCTGGATGTGTGGGGGTGTGGGGGTGTGCATACATCTGGATGTGTGGGGGTGGGGTGGGTGTGTGCATACATGTGGGTGGGTGTGTACATACATGTGGGTTGGTGTGGATGGGGGTGAGTGTCATTGTATGCATGTGTGCCACAGTACACACATGCATGGTCAGTTTCACAAGGTCCCACCCTCACTCACTGGTAGGTACATCTCTGGGTGTTCCAAGGCCATTTGCATTACTTTTCTCAGTGGAGGGTTGAGATGCTGCTCAGAGGAAAATATGTAGTATACTGAAGTACACATTAGTGTGTGTGTGTGTGTGTGTGTGTGTGTGTGTGTGTGTGTGTGTGTGTGTGTGTGTGTGTGTGTGTTGGGATATCCACACATGCACACACACACACACACACACACCTGCTTCAACCATCCATCCTGACAGAAATGGAACACTTCGTAACAAGGGAGTGAAGATGGGGGGCTGAAAGCTACCCTGGGGTGGGGGGGTGGTAGACAAAGCATCACGTCGCACACAGAACTGATACACATGTAGAGTGACATTAGTCTGGCTATGAGAGACCACCTACTGGAAGACCTCGAGGAGATAGTCCATGATCTTGGTTCGTAGACTTGTGAAAGAAGACGTCGGTTTACTCTTATTAACAGCTAGCTTCAAGTGCTGAGAAATAGAGTATATGTGTAACAAGTGGTGCATTTGTGCCTGTACAAGGAATCGATACTTGTGATACAAGTGTTCAGTGCTTGTACGAGGAATCTATACTTGTGATACAAGTGTTCAGTGCTTGTACAAGGAATCTATACTTGTGATACAAGTGTTCAGTGCTTGTACAAGGAATCTATACTTGTGATACAAGTGTTCAGTGCTTGTACACGGAATCTATACTCACTTCTTCTAAAAGTAACTTTCTTTCACTTGTTGTAACTGGGGCAGCCATTTTGTTCTCACTAGGATTATCACTGTCTGGTAATCCGACATTATTAGTAAAGAGGCACAAGTGAACACATATACACACACACACAA
>OZ026560.1:4649258-4676758 GCA_964020155.1 Chondrilla cf. caribensis
GCAGTTTCGGCTTCACTCCTCTCGTCTCCGAACTTCAGGGACAGAAAGAACAATACTTTCAAAGCTCTGGCAGACCAAGGAGCCACACTGGCCCGCTACGATGCAGAGTTCCTCTTGAAGGTAGCACTTTACACGCGTTGTGATCTCAACATCAGGACCACAGGCAACTTTCTACTAGCCCTATCGGCCAACATCCATTCGTGCAGACCTCACATTAGGAAATACTTCGGGGCTTCCATTCGTCTCCCCTCCGATTGGATCGAAGTGGCCGAGATTTATCAAGCATTTCATGACAAGTCGCTCAATTTCGGTTCCCTCCCAACTGCTCTCAGAAAGTCCATGATTGAGAGGTTTCCTGGGTTCGATGTCTACCAGCTCGCCAAGTACAACAAGGACAGTTCAAAATCGAAAAACAAGAAAAGCGAGTCACGTCCAGCAAAATGGAAGGGAACTCAAGTTAGTAGCCCCGAACATGATGCGAAACGTCGAAGGGTCCTTGATCGGAAAGACTCTAGTGGTAGTGATGCTTCCATGGAGTCGGTTGTGAAAGATGAAGAGAGTGAATCGGAAGAGGAACTGGAACGCCTCACTTTCACACTCAAGCAGCTCATTCGCAAACTACACATGGTTAAACCCGTCGACCACATCATGTGTATCCTAGGTCGAAAGTATCCCGAAGATCCGGAGGCCTTCCGACGTTCAGGACTCCCCGGGATGTGGGACCAGGACAGGGCCGGCAAGAGGATGAAACTCCCCACCCCGGAAACCTGGGAAACTCAGGTCTCGCTGAAAGGAAACAAGGCGGAAGTGTGGCAAGACCTGATTGACCACAAGAAGCTGCCTTTCATGGCGATGTTGAGGAACCTTCGCAATCTCATTCTGAGCAATATGAGTCAGAAACATCACCGCATGATCATCAACAAACTGACCGACGAGAGATCGGTGGTCAACAGCAGACAGTTCCCGTTTCGGTTCTTCTCTGCTTACGAAGTTTTGGCAGAACTCGAGAAGATAGCAAACGAAGAAACCATTGACACGGAGGATGATATCTTCGGTTCAAGAAATAAAGTAAAGAAAGGGAAGTATAAAAAGAAGCAGTCCATCCCACTGAAGGAGAGGATCGATGTTGCCCTGATACAGCGATACAAGAGTGCTTTGGACACCGCTTTGAAGATCTCCACCTGTTACAATGTCAAACCCATCCCAGGCAGTACCCTTATCCTCTGTAGCGTGGGAAAGGAAATGAAGAGGCCATGTACGTCCGCTAGAGGATTGGGAAAACCTCGTACCGTACAAGAAGTCGGCATCTTGTTGGGATTGATGTGCAAGTTCTCGTGCGAGCACTGTCGTATGTGGGTGTACGGGGAGAACCGACCAGTTGAAGTGAGTCTCCAGGAGGGTACCATCCTTGACAACATGGCCGTGGTGCTGGAGACCGTTGTATCCCACTCCCTGGATGTGGCCGATGGTAAGCTTCCCACCAGTGTACTCAACGATGTCCTCAATTCTCGAATTCACATGGACAACCTCGTCATCCTCAACAACATGTCCAACTATGATAGTATGGCGAGACACTTTTTATCAGATTTCCTCAAAAAGTATCGCAGAGTAGTCAACCCGAATCTTCTCTTTGTCCACGTTAACCTGAGTGGTTCGAGTGCCGGCTTTTCCACTTTGATGCAGCCTGATCACCCCAATGATATCTATCTTTCGGGATACAGTGATCAGATACTGAGGTTCATTGCAGAAAGAGGTGACGACGGTCAACTCACCTACGTACAGAACATAGACAAGGCCTACAATCTGAAAGCAGTGAAGAAGATAGGGTTGCAGCCAACTCACGGAGGCAGAGAAGTTGTTCCTTCGTTGGAGAAAGAGAAAGTTTTCTTGGCGTCGGGCCCCACACGCATCTGGAGAACTGTTCGCATGTTCATTTCCTCTACGTTCAAAGACATGCACGCTGAGAGGGACCTCCTCACTCGCTATGTCTTCCCTGAACTGAGGGCGCGAGCCCACTCCAGACACATTCAGCTGTACGAGGTGGACCTCAGGTGGGGGGTGACGGAAGAGGACGCGAGGAGTGAGAAAGCGGTGGAGATTTGTCTGGGAGAAGTGTCTCGCTGTCAGTACTTTGTTGGTATCCTCGGCGAGCGGTATGGATGGTCGATGGACAAGTACCACGCGCCAGATACACCTGAATATGAATGGCTGAAGGAGTACCCAAGTGGTCGCTCCATCACAGAGATTGAAGTCTACCACGCAGCACTTGCCCAGCCAGAACAAGCACAAAACAAAGCCTTCTTCTTCTTCAGAGATCCTTCCTTCTTGAGGGAGGTTCCTCAGGAGTATTTACCATACTTTGCGAGTGAGTCACATGAATCTCACACGAAAATGGAGAACTTGAAGAGCCGGATTAGGTCCAGTGGTCTCGAGGTGTACGACAACTTCTTCGCAAGGTGGTTGGGTGTAGTGGAGGGCAAGCCGATGACGGGCAACCTTGAAGATTTCGGGAAGAGAGTTTTGAACGTCTTGTGGAATCGAATCCAGAAGGACTTTCCGGAGGAGGACCCTGAGGGTGACCCTCTGGTGAGAGCAGACATCGCACACAGCGCCTTTGCCCAGTCCGAGTCTGAGAAATTTGTCGGTCGCAACAAACTCCTCACCAAGGCAATGGATGTCGTGTCCCGTGGTCCTGGTGGACTGGTGGTGGGAGCGGGAAAACCGGGATCCGGCAAATCCGCCTTCATGTCTGCTTTCCTGCACCACTACAGCCAGCTCCTGAGCAGCACTGGAATGCCTGACTCAAATTCACTGGTAGTGTACCACTTCATTGGAGCCTCACCCGACTCTGGCTTTCTCGAGAACATTCTCTTCCGCATCTGTCACAAGTTGAAGAAACACTTCTCGCTCTCTCTCAGTGTCCCCGAAGACATCTCTGAACTCCTTCAATGTTGGCCAGTGATGCTGAAAGAGGTTTCAGAGGTTCTCGCTGAGAAGGCAATGTTGCTGATTCTGATAGATGCCCTGGACCTCCTGGAGGACGTTCACGGAGCTCGGACACTGGAATGGATCCCCTCGCAAATTCCAGAAAATGTCACCATTTTCGTGAGTTGCAGAGAAGGTCAGGCGGCCTATTCTACTTTGATGCATCGAAGACCAGCTCCGACTGTCATCACCATCGGTGCTCTTGATGTGTTCGACAAAGCAGAGATGGTGAGAAGACGACTTGGAAAACACAAGAAGAAACTCGAGGAGACAGCCTTCAACAACCAGATGAAGCTCCTGTTATCGAAGAAAGAGGCTGTAAATCCTCTCTATCTTCATCTTGCTTGCGAAGAACTCAGAGTGTTTGGCATTTTCGAAGAGGTCTCCAGCAAAATTCGTCAGATGTCTTCCACTGTGGCCGGACTGCTCCAGGAGATACTGGAACGCCTTGAAGAGGAGCACGGGGTCGAGTTGGTCACTACAGCTCTGTCTCTATTGGTTGTAGCCCGCAATGGGCTGCAGGAGAACGAGCTGTCCACATTGCTGGCCATTTACGGGGCAGTGGGTGTGGTCCAGGAAAGTGGAATCCAGAAACTACCTCCGATAACGGTTGCTCGACTGTTCAGGAGTCTCTTGGGATACCTCCAGCCTACCTCACATGAGAACAATGATCTCCTCGCGTTCTCCCACCAAGACATTGAAAAGGCAGTGCAGCAGCGTTACATGAAGGGAGGAAACAATGACTTTGAGCGTAAGCTCCACACAGTTGCTTCCCTCTACTTCAAGTCAAAAGCAGACCCAAAAGGAGACGGTTCTTTCAAAGGGAAAGAGCCACGAGCTTTCAGCGAGCTGCCCTACCATCTGACAATGGCGGGAATGTGGAAAGAACTGGAAAACCTTCTGACCAGTTTGAATTTCATCTCAGCGAAGGCAGCTTTTGGTCTGTCTCAGAGGCTGTTGGAGGACTATGCTCCTAGTGTCCAATCCCTACCATCCATGATGGCACGCGAGGCCAAGAAAATCACACAAAACCCCAAAGTTGAAGCTTTTCACTCGTTTGTCTCGAGAAATCTCCACATCATCAGTTCCAGCCCAGCTCTAGTGTTCCAGCAAGCCTTCAACGAACCCTCTGAGTCTTCTATCTCCCAATATGCCAAGTCGGCAGTTGAGGGAACCAACTACCCCGTGGTGGAGTGGTTGAACAAACCAAAGACCGAACAACCATGCAGGCTGACCATCACAGGAGGTTTGCAGAATGTGATGTGTGTCGCAGTAACCTCTGACGAAGAGCTTGTCTCCTGTGGTCTCAGTAGTGGAATTGCCAAAGTGTTTGAGATAGCCACAGGGAGGGAGGTAGCGACGTTCACCGGTCACGCTGGTCCGATAACTGGTGTCACGTTCGTGTCTGCTGCTAGACTCTGCACTGCCTCCAAAGACTCCACCCTCAGTCTGTGGGATTTGAAGGAGGGGCACCGCGTCCAGGTCATGAAAGGACACACCCATCCGGTCACAGGCTGTGTTGCGAATGCTTCCGGCAGAGTAATCGTCTCGGTCTCCTTTGACGGTGCAGTTCGAGTCTGGAACGGAAACGATGGTAGCCAGGGAGGCGTTTTGAAAGTACAGAATATGAGCAGTCGTCCAATCAACTGTGTCAGCTTCGATCCGGAGGGACAGCTGGTTGCTGTGGGTGGATGGGACACACATGTCAAAATCTGGGACACTTTCAATAAGAAGCGTGTCAAAGTGCTTCGTGGTCACCAAACCTCGGTGCAGTCCTGTGCATACTCTCCTTCTGGCCGGTATATCCTCTCTGCTGATCTTGGCGGTGAAATTAAGATTTGGTCAGTCAAATCTGGAGCTACCTTGGGGACCATATCGGGCCACTGTCAACCAGTGAGTTCACTGACCTTCAGCAAGGACGGGCGTCGGCTTGTGACAGCATCCAAGGACAGGACAGTGAGGGTGTGGTCAGGGACACTGGGCACGCCCATTGCTAGTTTCGGTGGAGAGGAAGAGACGCCCGCTTCATGTATTGCAGTCCTACAAGATACGACGCATGAGTCCATTCTCGTGGGATACCACAACGGAGTGGTTCGTCAGTATGAGTACAATTCAGGTAAAGTCCTCTTTGAAGAAAAGCGTCACGAAGGACGTATCACGGCCATTTGCAACCACAAGGGTCTGAAATCAAGCACGTTGGTTCTGTCCGTGTCTGTGGATAAGATTGGGAAGATATGGGAGTCATCATCTCCTTCAGATAGATCAGTGGAGTTCACTGGTCACTCGGAAGCCATCTTGTGTGCTGTCTGGAGTGATAGTTTGATGGCTACAGGGTCGGAGGACCTCACCATCATGGTATGGCCGTGCGTCAAGGAACAAGACGTGAAAAATTATCTCAACAACAAAAAGTCCAAGATTCCATTCCCAGTTGAACCGCTGTCCACGCTCAGAGGCCATAAGGGACCAGTTACCTCCCTCTGCTACGACAAATCTAACCACTGTCTCATATCGGGGAGTCAGGACAACTCGGTGATGTTGTGGGATACAATCAACTTTGAGTCAATGAGGGTCCTTCGTGAGTGTCACAAAGACTGGATCACGGCGACGGCTCTCTCCGACATGTCCTCCGACTACCTTCTGACCGGCTCCAGAGACTTCACTTTGAAGCTTTGGGACATGAAAAGTGATTCAGAAAAGGTGACATTCGCAGGACACTCATCAGCAGTGACATGTGTGGACATCTCACATGGCTGTGTTGTGTCTGGAGACGTTGAAGGAACAGTGAAGGTGTGGACGCACAAGGGAGCCGAGATCACAACACTGTTCGCCCACAAGACAAGAGTCAATGCTTGTGCCTTGAAGCTACCCCAGGAAATCACAGCATCTGGACACTTGTGGGCGGAGAAGATGGAGAGCGGGGATGAGGACACCTCCGCAGCCAGGAAACAACAGCTGAAGCATGTGTGTCTCGTTACCGCTGGCGACGACGGCAGGGTGACAGTGTGGAAGCCTTTTGTGGCTAACAGTATCGGAACTCTCGTTGGACACACCCAGGAAGTATTGGGCGTGTCCTCCATCAGCAGTAGTAGCATTGTTTCCGGATCGGTTGATAAAACTGTTAAAGTGTGGTCACTCCCGGAAACCAGTGAAAGATGTAGTGATGCTCACAGTGGTCTTGTGTCTGCCATTGATGTTAACAAGGAGTGTTCCCTAGCTGCATCGGTTGGCAGAGATGGGACGGCCATCTTGTGGAATATTCAATCTGAGGATAACACCACACCGCTCTTTGAACTGGCTCATCGCTGGTTCCCATCCAAAGACGAAGTACCCGTGACAGATGTCAAGTTTCTGGGAAGAAGCAGGCTGGTGACGTGCACTTGTACCTCGGAAGTCTCCATCTGGCAAATCTCAGACACCGGTGTTCCAACCCGCTCTGTTCACAAGTCCATCCTGGACGTATCGAAACTGGTTTTCACAGGAGACAAATTATTTGCCTGTACCCTGAAGGGTTGTGTCACCAGTCTGAATACCAACACTCTTGCAGCAAGCAAGGTGTATTCTCCTCACAGGAACTGGATAACAGCTGCCACTCCCATCAACACCAACTGTGTGGTTACCGTCGGCCTTGACAGGACACTGACCAGCATCAACTGTCAGACTCAGAAAACGGTCACTGGGAGGTTGTTCGAGAAGGAAAGAAGTACTGTTTCCAAAGAAGAGGTGTGGCCTCTGTCGGTGTGTCATGTGAAGGACAATCGGGTTGCCGTGGGAGACAGTAGCGGTTTTCTTTCAGTTTTTGATGCCCATAATGGCCTCTCTGTGTCAGAGAAACAGCTTCACGGTGCAGCCATCAACTGCCTGTGTGTCTTGGATGATAGTACAATTGTCTCAGGATCTGACGACTCCACTGTTAAAATATGGGATGTTAGTGACGTCCCTGGATACGAGCTTAAAGACCTGTTGTCATGGAAACAAGTAGCACAGTTCTACTCTACCAGTCCTGTGACATCGCTCTGTACATTGCCAAATATGGAAGGAGCCTTTTTGGCTGGAAACAAATTGGGCCAAGTACATATTTTGAGATTTAGCCGCTAAATTTTGTAGTTAGCCAGCTTTAATTATTACGTTATACGTACTTCTAAACTGAATTACAATTATGCAGAAATTTAACATTGATTCTTAGTGTAGGAGATAATTTTAGAATTAATTACAGAATTAATTCCAACTGTATTATGATATGTACAGTGTATATGAATTAATAATGAATATGGTGTTTTAGTGAACTGTTTTGTGTAGTATTGTACATGCATGCAACCGAACACAACACACAACACACACACACCACACAAATTAGAAACACAAACACAGAGAGAGGGAGACAGATATATGCACACAAACACACACACACACATGCACACACAAACACACACACACACATGCACACACAAACACACACACACACACACACAAACACACACACAAACACACAGACCTGATAACAGTTATGAGCTCTTGAAGGACAGCAGGTGTGAAGGCTTCAAAGTGGTCCACTATGATTACAATTGGACAAGAGTCACTTCTCTCCTGTTGGAAGGAAACCACTCTCAATAAAAACATTCGAAATTCAATTCCTGGTAGTTGGCACAGAGAAATATGTGTATAATGGTCACTGCATTGGCAGGCCACCTCTCTACAGCAGCCAGGTTACCAAGTCCCAAAAAGGTCTACAGTGTACACTTCAACCTGTGTATATAGGCCACCTTTCTATAACAGCCACTCTTTTGAGTGACCACTATAAGCAGGTTCCACTGTACACAAAGATTGTACAAATACTGAGCAGAATTCGCAAACAGAAAACATCAACTCACCATCATAACATCCTTGTACCAGCTTCTCAAAAGAGGCATTGTACAGTTGGGGACTTTCCTCCGTTTAGCTGTCTTTGGTCCATCCTCATCATCGCTGTCTCCTTCATCTCGGATCTTCATCAGCTGCTGGAGTACCTCCTTCATGGTCGCCTTGATGCCTGAAGGGGATTATAGAAATACCAGGGTGTTGTGCAATGATAGCCATGTCAACATGTATGTACATGGTAAAGAGTCGTAGGTGGACAGGTAGACAAGAAAGTACATACGTATAGATGCTTTGTGTAATGTGCACACACGCACACATGCATGCACGCGTGCACACACACACACACACACACACACACAACACACCTGCATTACATTTCCTTGATTCGAGGTATACGATAAAAGGAGACACCTTCTTCACAAGTGCTTCCCTCAACCTTTCAAACAAAACCTTATGGTCTGGCATGTTGATCCCTGAGGATCCCAAGAAATACAACATGTAACAGACATCAGCTATCTCGAGCTACAAAGATCAGCTACCTTGAGCTACAGAGATCAGCTACCTCGAGCTACAGACACCAGCTACCTGGAGCTACAGAGATAAGCTACCTTGAGCTACAGAGATCAGCTACCTTGAGCTACAGAGATCAGCTACCTCGAGCTACAGAGATAAGCTACCTTGAGCTACAGAGATCGGCTACCTTGAGCTACAGAGATCGGCTACCTCGAGCTACAGAGATCAGCTACCTTGAGCTACAGAGATCAGCTACCTCGAGCTACAGAGATCAGCTACCTCGAGCTACAGAGATCAGCTACCTCGAGCTACAGAGATCAGCTACCTCGAGCTACAGACACCAGCTACCTTGAGCTACAGAGATCAGCTACCTCGAGCTACAGACACCAGCTACCTCGAGCTACAGAGATCAGCTACCTCGAGGTACAGAGATCAGCTACCTCGAGGTACAGAGATCAGCTACCTCGAGGTACAGAGATCAGCTACCTCCATGGGCTAAATCACCAATGCTCACCAGCTAAAATAGCACCAACAGGGATTTCTCTGAGAGGATGAGTGGCTGGAAGGAATTCCATGTATTCCTCTTTTTCTTCTGGTTCGATAGGTTGCTGCTGCTCCCCCTGAGCACGGTAATCCACCTGGGACTGAACAACAAACTGAACCAAGTCGTTTAGTACATACTCGTGTTCTTTACGAATCAATTCCTGGAAAATTTGGAAGGATGTCAATATTATGAGTCTATAGTGAGGTCAATACATGCGTGAGAATACCTCTATCTTGTCTTTAGTTTCTCTCCAATACTCTTCAAAAGCAGAGAATCTCCTTTCAGCCTCTTTACGTGTTTCTCCGGGCAATGGCTGGAAGGAATTTGCAGGCTTGAGGACAGAAAGCCGTTTCTTTACGTCAGGTTTGTGAGCAGAATAGCCCTGGAGACACGAGAAGCACGTTTAACCCTCTCTTGAAAGGTTTCGTAGCCTGACACTCACTTTTGACAAAGAAGTCGAGGTCATGTTAGCTTAGTCGTGGTTGGTTAGCTCTGTTCCGCACCGGTGGGATCATGTGACCATCATGTGATCTCACGCGCTCATTCACTGAAATTTGGCGCCATTTGCCGGAGACGATGAACCGTTTAGACTCTGCTACGATCCGGAATATTTCGAGTGCACAAGTGATTACAGGTGTTGATTCTATCGTCAAAGAGCTGGTAGAGAACTCTCTAGATGCGAGAGCGACTAATATTCAAGTGAAATTAGTAGGTTATCTTAGAGCATAGTTTGTAAAGTCCATATGTGTATGAAGTTTGTGTGAAAAGACTGACTGCCACCCACTGCTGCTGCATATACGGCGGGACTGGGGACAGGGGACACTTGTCCCCGAAATTCAAATTTGAGGACATTTTTGATAATAATTAATGCCTTAGAAAATGGTCGATTATTTTGCCATAGGCAGTCTCAATTGTGAGGCTCTACTGTACTTCAACTGGTCCCATAGGTGGTCTCAATTGTGAGATTCTACTGTACTTCAACTGGTCCCATAGGTGGCCTCAATTGTGAGGTTCTACTGTACTTCAACTGGTCCCATAGGTGGTCTCAATTGTGAGGTTCTACTGTACTTCAACTGGTCCCATAGGTGGTCTCAATTGTGAGATTCTACTGTACTTCAACTGGTCCCATAGGTGGCCTCAATTGTGAGGTTCTACTGTACTTCAACTGGTCCCATAGGTGGTCTCAATTGTGAGGTTCTACTGTACTTCAACTGGTCCCATAGGTGGTCTCAATTGTTAGGTTCTACTGTACTTCAACTGGTCCCATAGGTGGCCTCAATTGTGAGGTTCTACTGTACTTCAACTGGTCCCATAGGTGGTCTCAATTGTGAGGTTCTACTGCACTCCAACTGGTCCCATAGTTGGTTCCAATTGTGAGGTTTCACTGTACTTCTCTCATATAGGATAATTTTGGATTGGATCGAATTGAGGTGAGGGACAATGGAGATGGTATCCCCCGACAGAGTGCTCCGTATGTGGCTTTACCACATTACACCACAAAATTGCAACGTTTTGAAGATCTCGAGTGTATCGGCACTTACGGCTTCCGAGGAGAAGCTCTTGCCTCACTAGCTGCTGTTTCAGATCTAACAGTGTGTACGTGTACTGGAAGCGATGCTCTGAGTACAGTTTACTCGTTCGATCACAGTGGGCGTGTCACTAGGGAAAAACCCTCTTCTCTGGGGCAGGGCACCTCCGTTATTGTGACCAGTTTATTCCAGAATATACCGGTTAGGAAACAGCTGTACAAGAATGGGAAAAAATGCAGAGGAGAGTTTAAAAGAGTTGAAGATGTTCTCCTTTCCTTTGGGCTGGCTCATCCTGGTGTTCGAATGGTGTTACGTCACAATGGCAACCTTATCTGGCAGAAACCACAAGTCCACGACTTCACCTCTTCAGCCAGAGCTGTTTTCGGGTTCTCTCTCATGCAGAACCTGGGCTACTTTGAGTTTGAAGGTGGCAGGAAGGACGAGGTCCACCAAGTGGAAGACGACAACAAGGACAACGGTGAAGTAGAAGAAATTCTACGTTGTAGGACCAATAACTGTGTTGAAGGATTGTCGAGTGATGATCAGCTCACAGGGGAAGATGGGGAGAACTGTCCAGTTGAAGACACCCGGGAAGAAGAGGAGTGTTGTGATGAGGAGACTGGTCCCCTTTGCAGAGAGGGAAATGGCCCGGACAATGCTCGGACACTAGTGGTAGGAAATGGAAATGAGGACGTTTGGTCCTTTAAGACATACGGTCTCCTCCCAAGGGTAGGTGCTGATTTGACCACTACCAGTAGGAGCACTCCAGACAGACTGTTCGTGTTCGTCAACCAGAGACCAGTGTACATGAAAGCAGTTATCAAGGTGAGTGTGTGTGTGTGTGTGTGTGTGTGTGTGTGTTTGTGTGTGTGTGCGTATACATATGTGTGCATGTGGGTGTGCATGTGGGGGTGGGGGTGGGGGTATATTCTTGCTTTATGCACATGTCATACCATTCTTAGACTCTGTGAGTTGTACTGTATTCTACCTTCTTTCCCAAAGGTGATAAGGAAGGTTCTACAGGACAATAATCTTCTTCCAGCCAACAGATTCCCAGTGGGATGTGTATTCCTCTTCCTTCCTTCGGCTGACATTGATGTCAACGTAGAACCAAACAAAACTGCCGTTTTCTTCAAAAATACAGTGAGTGGAGGTTTGAGCAGGGAGTACCCAACACAGCTCGCCTGCTGTGCTGATGTGTAGTGTATTTGTATGTCATGTTGCCTAGCCTATGAGATACTGTATGCAACTTGGTATTGTCAGTATGTGGAACACTGCACTAGCCAACACTGTAGCTTCAGACCATCCTACATGTATGTACCTATTGTGGTATACCCACCAACCGTACATATGTGTCCATATGTTGTGCAGATGAAGGCACTTTGATGTTGTCTGTTTGCCTCTCACTCACCTGTGTAGGACTGGGTGATCAAGTTGTTGACAAGGGCATTGACAGAGTTCTGTGGTACGAATAAGAGCCACAGTCATGGAAATGATAGTCCACCTGTAGTTGGTAGTGAAAATAAGAGCCCAGGCATACTTGATGGTGAAGATAAGAGCCCACTCTTACTCAGTAGCAAAGATAAGAGCCTACCCTTACTCGGTGGTGGAATTAAGAGCCCGCCCTCACTTAGTGATGGAAATAAGAGCCCACCTTCACTCAGTGGTGACTCATCTGGCATGTCCCGAGGTGTCATTACCAACAGGACCTCTTCCAATGAACGCAGTGATCACACCATTGGTCTGTATCCAAGTAACAGACAGCAAAATCAAGAGCAGACAATTCCCGTGGATGGGAGTGATGATGTCTGCTATTCGTGTGGAGACAGGAACAATGTTGGGTCTTCCGAACAACCTCAAACTGACAGCAGCACTGTGAATCCCTCCAATGGAGTCAGAACTGAGTGTGGGGTGGGTAGTGGGGAGTCTTGTCTGGAGCCTGTGGGAGTCAGTGTTGACAGACAGACTCCAAGTGAGATTCCGAAAGGTAGGTCACATTGAGAGACTTCCATTCCCATTGTTAGTTTTGGAATGGAAACAATTGTTACATCATCCCATTTCAGATCCAGTTTCAGAATGGAGTTTGGGATGGTCTAATGGAAATGGAACCAACTCATCCATGAAGGTACATTTACACCTCATTGCAATAATATGTACATAGAATTAACACTGTACTATGCTCGAGCAGAGCAATAGCTAAATATTCCTGCTTATGCTTTCTGCTTCAATACTGATAGTACTGCACTGTTTAATGTGTTATTGTAGTACTACTGTATTATTTTACCATGCTACTGAATTACTGTATTACTGTATAAATTCACTATACTACTTTATTACTATATAAATTATCCATACTGTTGTACTTATGTATTACTATATTAATTCACTGTACTACTGTATAACTGTATTAATTCACTATACTATATACTGATGTACTATTATGTTACTGTGTTGATTTCATGTTGTATTCTTCTGTCCTCAAGTCAGCCAGTCTTCTTTCTTTTGGTGTTACAAGAAGTAAAGGGATTTCCTTTGGAAATGGAACCGGGAATGGTGCTAACAAAACCATTGGTTGCATTTCAAATCCAACTCCAAATTTGCAATCCACTGGAAGTGGGAATGGCAAGAAAAGGAGATTGGATACTGACAAATTCACTCCCCAGCGGAAGAGGCCCACGGTTACTGCAGCCAGTTTGAAATCTTTTTGGAAACAGCTGTCAACTGATTGTTGTGACGATGTCACTGAAGAAAGGAACATTCTGGAATGGAAGTGTGATGGTGTTGCACTTCGTTTACAGAATATGGAAGCAGTGATTAGGTGTGTGTGTGTGTGTGTGTGTGTGTGCGTGTGCGTCTGTGTGTGTGTGCGTGTGTGTGTGTGTGCGTGTGTGTGTGTGTGTGCGCGCGCACGTGTGTGTGTGTGTGTGCAGGCTAAAGGTGCTCCCTTTGCATACTACTACTAGTATTTCGTGATTCCCCAGATCTCAGGGAGATGTTGTGTTGCCAGTACATGTGATAGGACCAAGTGATGAAGGCGACGTGTGGTTTTTCACGACTAAAGGAGGTATCTTCTGCTACAATCCACCATCTACCAGCCCAACTCTCAGCAGATCACAAGTACTGGCAGCCGTCCAAGATGCCATTACAGAGAACTCCGAGACCCCCTCACATGTAACCAAACTGCACACATATGTAGCCACATAGTTCAGCTGTGTCACGTCATGAGTAGTGTACGTATGTGAGCAGGTTGCCTCTGTGTATAATCTCATTAAGTTATTATGTCATATTTTCAGATATTTGTAACTTTTAAGTTTTTCCGATTTCCATTTGAACTGCAACTGTTAATTCCAATTGGGAACAGAAAAAAACTCAGAAAAAACACTGGAAGTGGAGTACACATGTAGATGTGGCACATGTGACAACATTTATACTTATAATACAACCAATGAAGAGTGTATAAATAGGCTATACTATATTGCCACCGCTAGATAGTTTCTTGGAGGCATCGGTTGAAGTTCTGAGGAAATTGATGGCTTTCTCGAGCAGGACTGACCCTCTCGGTTGGCTCATAGCCTCCTTCTCCATCTCCAGCAGTTCCACCATCACGTCCAGCAGCTCCGGCGAGCAGTAGGTCAAGGCAGTCACTCTCAACTTGTTAAACTCCTGCAGTTGGTGAACATAAGCAGCCGTGAAGGATGCAATACATGGAATTATTCTTGAACACACACACACACACACACACACACACACACACACACACACACACACACAGATACATAGAAAGATGATAGTGAGAAATAAAACTTTGTCACAGGAATCCGGAAAACCTGGAATACCACAGGGTACATTACGAACATGAAGTCATCATCACACTCGAGGAGACTAGTAACAAACAGAAAATGAGAAGGCATGGAAACTATTGACTATAGAGAAATTGAATAAAGAGATGTCCGTTTGCCTGCTATTCACCAAACAGCAATGACCATTCACTTGTCTAAACAGTGGACTTCCTTGAAGTATCGTACTGTGGTGTACGTGGTGTTTGCGTACTGATAAAATACAAGCCATGTGTTTTATGCTCAGTGTAGTGAGGATTTACCTTCAAATAAGAGGTTTCTTTATCAGGTAACTTTCTAGAATATCTCACGAGTTTGCTCAAATCATTCTAATGAAAGGAAAAAAGCAATTCTAGCATGAATGGTGGCTACCGTGACAACCTGAAAATGGCTGCTTACCTGTAATACACTGTCGCTGATCCATGACAAATTTGCCGTACTTTGAAAGCTGAGGTTCCGAGGAGGGGCAATGGGAAATGCCTCGGTGTCACCTGTGGGCGTGTCCAGTCCCAGGTGGTCAAATGACCCCAACCACGGGATATCGGCTCCAGGGTGTAGCACAGAAATGATGAGATTTGCTTTTTTGGTGTTCTTCCCTTCAGAGCCACTGTACAGCAAACCAAACCAGTCATGCCTGGGGGGGGGGGAGGGATACCAATAAGCAAGCAATGTTGTACCAGTCGGGTGAACACAGGATTGAACACGGAGAGTAGGGGACTTCTAAAGTTGCCATTACAGCAAATATTCATCAATCCACCGCAATATGGTTTCGAATATGGTGGATGAATGAATTTGGCAGACAATCTGTTGTGTTCATATTAATTTGAATATTTTATTGGTATTGGGAAATTGCTGTGGATAAAAACCTTTGGCAGATGAAGTGGTCACAAAATGACAAGAATTCACCATCAGAGATGCAACATTGTACGAATAGTATTTGGTAAGTCACTGTTAAAGGTTGACTGTCCAGCTCCAACCCTAACAATGGCCTTGGAGGGGATAAGGTGAAAAACATGAGAGTGGATGAAAGAAATATTATGATAGAAGTTAGTCGACATGCTGAGCCTTAATAGATTGATTGACCCCACTCCTACAGTGAATTCTTGTTAATCCGCCTCCACTTTATCCGCCAAACTTTTTAATCTGCCGCAATTTCCCAGAACCAATATAATGTACAAGTACTGATGAACATCCAGTTAATCCACCAAACTCGTTAATCCACCATATTCTTTGAAAACGAATTGCGACGGATTAACGAGTATTCACTGTATCAGGTTTTGTTGTCACACATAGTTTTGTAAGCATTGCCTGAAGAAGCCCAAGAGGGCAAAACGTTGCAATTGATTTGCCAACAACTGACGTGCGTAATTGTCCAAATAAATGGATGGAAGAAAATTTCCAGTGGGGGACTGCACAGTGTTGTATGACCCACCACTGGTAGCTACATCGCTACAGTAATTTGCAATGAAACAATGCTAACCTCAAGCGGACAACAGCTACCATTGATTGCACTTTCAAACTACCGTGGAGGAGAACACGGAATGAAGGTATTTGACTTTGGTCCTTGGATTCGACCTCACTAGAGCTTGTGGTGGCTGTCGAGGAAGGGGGTTCCCCCGAGGGGACATCAAGAACCAAGTGTCGAGAGAGTGTGGGAGGGGCATATATGCTCGATGTTTCGATAAACCCGCAAACCTCCAACGTGGATGGCATTGAGTGGTCAAGTCCCTTCAATGGTGCGAATTTCCCTCCGTTTTTACCAGTGCAAATATCGACATTGGAGTAGTGGGAATATGGTGAAGGGACAAGGCTCACTTTGGAAAAAAGATGGCCGCACTTGAGAGTGCCACAATATGGGACAAAGCATTTTTCTGCCAATTCAGAGAAGACGGCAATAATGGATTCAAATGATTGAGAATTGGAGGGGAACAAGATGTGGTCTTCGGTGATACCAAGGACAGAACAAAGGTACTGGAGCGAATCTGTGGCCGAGGAAACCATTAGCTCCTCCTTGGTTGCCATGACTACCACATGTACCTGTACAGAAAAGTGGAAGCTAACTGCTGACGGCTTTGTCCTCATCCATTGGAGGTCTGCGAGGCCATCCGTTACTACCACAATTTGACAAGGTATGAAGGCTCCCCACTCGTTAGCAATGACCTCAATGACAGTCTCTAGAGCATTTTCGAGATCACTTCTATCGTACACTTCTTCTCCAGTCAATGCCCGTTTGATTTCTTCGTGGTTCTTCGTGAATGGGACAACAACATCGCATTTCGAGGAATACACCAGGAGAGATAGAAATTCGTGCGGTAAATTGTTGGTTACATGATCACAGAACTTCTTCAATCCATTTAAAGACAGAGATATCTTCGTTGGACCTATATAACAGCAAGATAAACTCAGTTGTTACCAACGTTCCATCAGTAGAACAAATAAACGGGTTCTCCCCACCTTCTAAGTCATCGATGGAAGAAGGACGACTCATGGACAAAGATCTATCCAGGAGTAAAACGGTCGGCATCTTCTAGATCTCCTTCTTGCTATCTGATCTCTTCGAGTCCCATCTATGCTGTGAGCATTTCTCTGGTTTGGCTGTCCCGGCAGGGTTCTAAGCTAAACGCCCATCACAAAAGGCGTTTAATCACAGAGCCTCTGTTGAGTCTGACTTTGCGTAGCCAGATCATTCGGACAAAATGGCTACAATGGTACAGTGGAGCCTTGCTAAACCATAGATAAACGAGAACGAAGGGTCTATGATGGCAGCGTCTCGAAAGCTAAAGCGACCACATAAAGAACTTTCTTTGGAAAAGAAGATCGAATTGATTAAAGCAAGTGGTAAAAAGCCAAAAAGGACACAGGAACAGCTTGGAGAAGAGTTCGGGATTGGTAGGAGCACAGTCAGTGGCATTTTGCGCAAGAGAGAGTCTTACCAAAAGCAGTGGGAGGAAAATCGATCGAGAAAACGCCAGCGCCTTAATAAGTCAACGAGACTAGATTCGCTTAACAAGCTCGTTTTCGATTTTTTCTGCAAGGCTCGTTCAAAGAACATTCCAGTTAGCGGGCCTATGATGCAAAAGAAGGCCTTAGAGTTTGCCAATGAACTGGAAATCGAAGATTTTCACGCCAGCAATGGATGGCTTACGAAGTGGAAAGACCGGTACAACATAAAGCAATTCAAGACTCCAGGAGAAAGTGCTGACGTGTGTCAGCAAGTTGTTTCTGAATACAAAGATCGCCTCCCATCCATTATTGGCAACTATGATCCCCAGGATATTTTCAACTGTGATGAGGCAGGGGTATTTTACAGAAGTCTCCCAGATAAAACCCTTGCCTGCAAGGGACATTCTGTGAAAGGAGGCAAACATTCTAAAGAGCGCTTAACAATTTTATTTGCATGCAGTTTTACTGGTGAGAAGCTAAAGCCATTGGTAATTGGTCATTCACAAAATCCTCGTGCATTTTGCGGATTTGATAAGGAGCAGCTCCCTGTCATGTGGAGAAGTAGCGAAAAAGCTTGGATGACAGGATCCCTCTTCACAGAGTGGCTGGTACATCTCAACAGAAAAATGAAGTTACACAAGAGGAAGATCCTCCTCTTCATGGACAACGTTTCAAGCCATGGGGGTGCATCAATGCTGAACTTGTCAAATGTCACATGCAAGTTCCTGCCTGCAAATACAACATCTTGTCTACAGCCACTTGATGCTGGGATCATAAAGACGTTCAAGCTTCACTTCCGCAAGCAACTTTCGACACATGTCATTGCTCGCATTGACAGTTGTTCTTCAGCCACCGAAGTTACCAAGAGCGTCACAGTCCTGAATGCCATCACGTGGATAGACAAGGCCTGGAAAGAAGTGCAACCAATGACAATTGCTAAGTGCTTTCATGCCTGTGGATTCCCGCAGCTACCAGGATCTGACACGCAAGCTGATGATGGTGAACTGCGCGAAATTACTCGTGGGATTAAGGATCTCCAGGATCTACTTACCAGTGCTACTGCTAGTGGAATGGAAGTAGTTATGGATGCTGGAGAGTACGTCCAGTTCGACAAAGACATTCCCACTGAAAATCCAACAGATTGGGAAAAAGACCTCGTTGAACATTACAAGGAAGTTCATCAAGTCACAGAAGAAGCAAGCTCCAATACAATTGAAGAAAATGAAGAAGAAGAGAACACTCCAGAAAGTGATAACACACCTTGCCCCCTTGACTACAGAGATGCCCTCTCTCTTTTAAGCCAACTCCACTGGTTTGCAGCAGAAAAAGATGTCAACCTCCTGCCAGACATTAACAAAATTACAGAGCATGTAGAGCAGAAGATACTTGAAAAGAAGAGAGAATAGACAGACATTAATCACCGATTTTTTCACTAGCTAACTACTAAGTTGACTCTGGATATAACAAACCCAAATATCCATATGAAAAAGTTCTTAATAATTAAAGAAGTTCTTTATAACCACATTGCATCTTTTCAATAAATAAGAATTCATTGTACATGCGAAGTACAGTCATAACATCCCTAACTGTTAAAAAAACTACTTGTGTTTAGTATAATACTGAGTAGATTATATTGCACGAAAAAATGGCCGATTTGGAAACGGCTAGAACCAGAAATTGGGCTACAATTCGATTGCGACGGCTTTGCCCAACATAATATTGGCAGTGAAGGTTCTTCTAAACCCTCTGAAGCTTCCCAATAGTCGATACCCAGTTGCTTAGTCAGATTTATAGGCGACTCATTTGTAACATCTCGTGGTTATGGTTCGTTGTAACAGAAACTGGTACGCTATAAACAGAAGGTTTTCTATGGTCCGGAACATGTTCCTCAAAGGTGATTCGTTATAAAGCGAAATTCTTTGCAAGCGAGTTCGTTATAAGTGGAGTCGACTGTAGTTTGTTTCATTCTTAATGCAACATTAGTGGTTTCGAACATCTACTCGTCTAGGACCATTCCATATGTAGTTATGCTATTCAATGACAGTTAATTGCTCAGCGATTACATGTGTTCTCAATAATCCAGAATTCTTGCTAATCTAGCAATAATGTAGCGTCCCTTGGATTGTCGGATTAGCAAGGTTCCACTGTACTGAGTGGATGCGGACACATTCGCCAAATATCAGTTGTAGTACCGGCCGCCACAGTGAAAGAAGTCAATACAACAACTCAATACTGAACACATTCTTCATTGATAATTTCAACTCTAAACAGCTCGATTAATCCCAGTGATTAAGACATCAATTTGTTGTTAGTTTGATCGTTACAGGACAATATAATGGAGAATGACCTTCCCACGGTGTTGTACATGACCACTTATCTCACAGTAACACAAACAATATATAACATACGCACATGTACGTAGGTTCTGTAGGATGTGAGTGAACCTCATTAATCTTTCCTCACTCAATCTGCCACGATTTCAGAATACCAGTCTAATGTTATGCACAAATAACAATAAACATCACGTTATACTGTCAAACTCATTAATTCATCATATTTTCAAAAACAAATTGCAATAGATTAACGAGAATTCATTGTAGAATATTATCATTTAAAATTATATTATTATAGTGTGGTCACTGCAATATAATACAGAAGACGGACAAATGCACTCATTCACTGACTGACAGTCGTTCGTCTTCCTCTCAAATGCACACACTACCCCATGCCCACACCAACACTTGCATTTCCACAAAAAGGTAAATCTAAATCATGCAATTTCCATCAATTTACTAACGTGGTATGGACAGATGATTGATGCAACGAAACACATACGTCACAATAGTGATAATAAAGATGTATGCTGCCACTAGCAGGAAATACACTTAAGAGGTTCCAATTTCTTGATGAATGAACTTTCTCAGTCTTTCCAGGTATTGACCGTATAATTCAACATCGTTGTGGCCTGCTCCTTCAACCCACAATGGCTCAACCGTACGAGGAGCTCGCTCGTAGACAGCCAGACCGTGAGAGAAATCAATAACTTCGTCATCGGTCCCGTGGATGACCAATACTGATGAAGTCACTCTGGATATTTTCTCAATACTGCATTGATGAGAAGACAACTGACTTTACGTGTGCACATGCACACACATAACACACACCTCCCCCCCTCCCCCCCCACACACACACCACACAAATACATAATGAGATAAGATAATGACCTTCCCATAATGACCTGAATAATATAATACAATCTTCAAATAGGAGACACCGAAGACAATAAAGGTCTACAGTCCATTGAAGGTATGTTATCCCATTCTTAAGTTTTCTCATTCAGAACCCTTTCACACAGTACAGAAGCTTTGTAACTTCAGTTTCAAAATATGCATTCACATATGTGCAAAGGAGGGATTGCTTTTCATGAAACTTTAAGATACAATATAAATAAATGGCAAGGTTATATTTCCCTGTGTGTGTGTGTGTGTGTGTGTGTGTGCATGTGTGTGTGCTTGGTGAGTGGTAAGCGTGCATGTTATGTGTACATATTATACGTACATATGCAATACAGAACATCTGAGATACATAATGTACGTATTTAATCACTAATGAAGAAGCCAGACAATTGAACCTTAAATATCCACACACACACACACACACACACACACACACACACACACACACACACACACACACACAGAGAGAGAGAGAGAGAGGGGGGGGGGGGGTAATAACAGATATGACTGTGTGTGCATTGGTGATACCAACACACACACAGTCCCGATTACATATCAGCTTACAAGGTGTACCATAATAGCCACTAGTCTGACAGCTTGACACATGTATACAAACAACACAATTCCCATCCCATCCCATCCCAGCACAGCACAGCACAGTGCAGTATAAACACCACATTGTGAGTTTACACACAAGATGTTGCCATACTTACGTACATTGTTGTTGCAACAGTTTTATTGATAACTGACAAACACGTATGTACGTATATTGAACACACAACTGTGGTTGATCTTAAAACATTCCATTATACAGCAAGACCGAAGACAAGTTACACTGTAGAGTGGTCCCAGTAGTGGGTGGATTGGAGAGAGGTTCCACTGTAGAGTGGTCCCAGTAGTGGGTGGATTGGAGAGAGGTTCCACTGTAGAGTGGTCCCAGTAGTGGGTGGATTGGAGGGAGGTTCCACTGTAGAGTGGTCCCAGTAGTGGGTGGAGTAGAGAGAGGTTCCACTGTAGAGTGGTCCCAGTAGTGGGTGGATCAGAGAGAGGTTCCACTGTAGAGTGGTCCCAGTAGTGGGTGGAGTAGAGAGAGGTTCCACTGTAGAGTGGTCCCAGTAGTGGGTGGAGTAGAGAGAAGTTGTTTATTGACACGCCTCGTTCATTACACAAACACACACATCGATACACCCCGATTCCCTAATGAACAACTCACTTTTGAAATGGGTCACAACACCACGTCCGTCGTGTGGTGGGAAACGCTACCCTCATTCCGGACATCAAGGGTGAGTGTAATACAACACCGGCTACTTCATACTTCAAAGCCAGATCAATGGCTGCCGTTGTACCTATGCTCTGCCCATACAGAACAATCTGGTCTGGTGTGACTTTATATCTCTGTCGCAACGCCTGCCAAGCAGCTTCCGCATCAGCGTAAACATTTCCTTCTGTTGGCTTGCCCGTGCTCTCGCCGTAGCCCGAGTAGTCGTAAGAGAACACGTTACAATTCACCCGCGACCCGAGTCCGATGTAAAAGCTGGACATTTGTCCCAAATCGACGGCATTTCCGTGACTGAACATAATCGTATACTTCGGAGAGTCGGAATTCTTCACGTACATACAGGCTATCCTGTTACCTTTCCTCGTCCTAACTCTGAAGACTTCGATGGCATCCAGTTCGTGTGGGGAGTACTGCCACTCACTTCTGTCGCTGAGGTGGAGCGTACACGATCCATCAGGTCCTTCGTCCTTCAAACTGTAAGTCGATTCAGGCGGTAGGAAGGCCAGTTTTGCTGCTATACTAGAGGGCCACGGTGGACAACAAAACAGGTAGCATAATTCTGAGAAGGAAAGACCATTCATTACAGCTTCTTTGTAGAATTTTTCGATTCTTTGGGTGGGTCATTCACCAACGCAATACGGCCATTAAAATGGTTTTGATGATTATGCAATGTTACTATATTTGGATTAATCCGCCCACCATATTAGGCGGTACGAAAATGGCTGCCGCAGTAGGGGATTTGCAGAAAATTTCAGTAACAGGAAGAGGAGTAGTGAACCTTAGCCACCGTGGGCTAAAAGTAGTGCCTCAGGGTATAAAAGAGCTTAAATATGTTAAAGCTCTTCACCTCAACGACAATAGCATTATTCTCCCACCAGAAGAGATTGGATTTTTGGACGAACTTGAGGTACTGACACTTGACCATAATCAGCTCACTGTTCTCCCTTCTGGTCTATTTGAGTGTAAGAGACTGCAAGTGCTTAGCCTGGGTTACAATAGGCTGACGTGTATGTCAGATGATGTACAGAAACTGAAACATTTGAAGGAACTTTGGTTACCTGGAGTGCAGCTAACAACAGTCCCGAAGGGTCTCTTCCGGTTAAAAGGACTTCAACTACTGTCTCTTGAAGGAAATGAATTGGACGCTTTACCTGAAGACTTTGGCGAATTGACTGGTCTATCTTGGTTAAACTTAGCGAACAACAAACTCCATGAGCTCCCAGATTCCTTTGCTGAGTTGAAGAAATTATCTTCTTTGAAAATGGACAGTAACAACTTCAAGGAATTTCCCATTATTTTGCTCAGCTTAGCTTCCTTAGTGTACTTATCTCTGTCACACAACTTGATATCAGACTTGGACCATGTGGTGGCAGGGCTGAGGGAATCCCCCTTGTTATCGTGGTTGAATTTGCAAGAAAATGGATTGGAATTCGAGGAAAACAAATCTCAACTTTTACTGTTGGAAGAAAACGGCAAAAGTGTATTAATCTAAACAACTGGAGTGTTATATCTGGCAATGCCTGTCCCAACAAACAGGGCCATTTTGAGAGGGAGAGGTGTTTGAGAATGAACGGTAAAACCCTGCAATTAAGGAAGGGTGTGGCCCTCAAATACTCTGAATATGGAGAACATCTCCACAGACCATGTGATGTCAACATATACCTCAAATTGATGGTTTTTGTACACAACATTGTTATAATTTGCAGATTTCTTGAGTCTACTTTGTATAACTTATTCTTGGCTTCTGCTCTCAGTTACATCACCAATAATATAAAGTGTATTATGGTTACACTGATGTTTCTAGGCAGTTGTGGATATAGCACTGTTTGTGTATGCATGATATCAGTGATGTTGAAGTGTATTGCCATATCAAACTAAATGTAGGCAAATCCTGTACGTAGGTCACCAATTGATCAGATTTCACGATAATTTACGCATGCACACAATAATTTTTGTTGATTCTCCGCCATATGTCCAATCAGTTTTGCAGAGGCTCACATCCACAGTACCATCGTAATATACAAGTACATATACAGTACATGTCGTTAATCGGTCACAATCTGTTTTCAAAAATGTGTTGGAGTAATGATTTGGCAAATTAACTGGATATACATTACCTATAGCAGATTATATTGATACTGAGAAATAGTGACAGATTATAAAGTCTGGCTGGTGGCGGATTAACGAGAATTCACTGTATTAGTGAACACTTTCATTAGAACAGTCGTCATGCGCACAAAACCGAACAAAATGACGCAACAATGACAGTATTAATCATTATTAATATCTCATACATTGACTGTTGAAGACACACACATTAAAACTCCATAGTACACCTTTTGTGAGAGATTATCCAAAACAGCAGTTGTGTGATAATAATCGTGTGGCACATATTACACAGACAATAAGCAATATCTCACATACGCCAAGATACTGCAGGTCTAAATATAATATGATAATATAAAGTATTAACACGTACGATGTGGTGTTGGTTGTGAGTACATACAGAGGAACAGACAATGTGGAGAAAGAGAGAGTGACTCGCTGCAAACTATGTAATAAAGTTTGTTTGATGACTGTTATTCTACTAACTTGCTGAGTTTGCCCAGCGTAGGCTCGTCTAATTTGCATAGGTCGAAGTCGAATGTGGATGCCGTTAGTTGGTAAATTCCTGTTTGTTCGATGATGTTGACAATCTCTTGGAGAACCTGCGTGTCTTGAACTCCGTTCAATTGCTTGTGAAGCCGCTTCAGGGCATTTGCATCCCAGTGTGCCATTTTTGTCTTTGATTTGGGTGCAGGCGAGTTAGTCTTTCCCCCATCTTCACTTTCGCTTTGACTACCAGAACCAGACCCACTAGAGCTACTACTTCTTCTCGGCTTATCGTCCTTTTTCTTCTTTTTCAGTGGTGGCTCATCACCTTCAGGCTTCGGTTTTCTTTTGGCCACCTTCTGTGTGTCTCCTAAGATGGGCTTAGCTCCACCTCGTATCAGCTTCACTCGGAATTCTTCGCTGGGATTTTGGAAGGTTAGACACTCGCTCCTCATTTGGCTGATAGGCGGGTCGTCAAGATTAGGAAGGAGAAGGTCGTACTCGAACATGACCTTCCTTGGCTCCTCCTTGTTCCTAAAGATCACTTCTACAGGTAACGTGAAGCTGCCATATCCCGACTCTGAAACTTGGTAAGGTGGTTCTTTCACAACTGTACACAATTTGGGAGAGACAGGTGTGTCAACAACAACAACAACAACAACAGATAGCACGTACGTACATATACAATTATGCAGTAAAAGCTGAAAGTGTGTTCTATTCCAAATAAGTTGGCAAAAGTACACAAATAAGCTACGTATTTCCATGCATCTGTGATTAAACTGATGTCTGTGATCTCTTTGTTGTAAAGATTTGAACAGTTTGATTCTTGGAATATGTACTGTTTGATGTCAAGTGTCGTGAAATGATCGGTTTGATCCCACGAAACATTAACAGTCTTAATTGAATCCCACCATCACTGCCCAAGCATGTAATGGTTACCTACTGTGACTTAAGCAAATAAAATTTGACCAAATTGAAACCCTCACAAACAGCAAATAGCAACATGGTCTTCCAGGTCTGTCTGAATGTACCAATATCTACATATATACACAGATGTATGTACGTATATACACACCTACATACACACACCTATACACACACACACACACACACACACACACACACACATACACACACACACACACACACACACACACACACACACACACACAGACACACACACACAGACACACACAGACATGCTCACACATACATACACACACACACACACACACACACACACACAGACATGCTCACACACACATACACACACACACACACACACACACATACACACACACACACACAGACACACACACACACACACACACACACACACACACACACACACACACACACACACACAGACACACAGACATGCTCACACATACACACACACACACACACACACACACACACACACACACACACACACACACACACACACACAGACACAGACACACACAGACACACAGACATGCTCACACATACATACATACACACACACACACACACACACACACACACACACACACACACACACACACACACACACATGCACACAGACACACAGACACACAGACATGCTCACACATACACACATGGAGAAATATCCAGCTCACCTCTTTTTGGCTTTGCAAATGATTCATGGAGATAAAAAACAACCTTCTCTACAAAATGTCTTATATCACAGCCGTCCTCTCCTCTAACAATCACAGTCCAATCGTGTGTGAAACCTTCTTGTGTGGGTTTCTTCCTCCAGCCCGCAGTGTGACCGAGGATGAGATTCACTTGTACAGCCTGAGAGTACGAGAGGAGGAAGGGTGGCAGTGAATGAGACCAATACACACACACACACACACACACACACACACACACGTTGTCATTTATAATAGCTGTAACATCTCTTCCAGCTCAAAGCTACTAATTTTTCATGCTCTCAAAGATTCATCCATAGCTCTTTTCAGGAAAGAACATGTAATTCCAGGAATAATCATACAATTATGTCCTAAAAATTATACATACGTTTAGTTAGAACATAGACTGAGAAACAGTCATTTGATTATTGTTATAAATTCATCACAATGGAAATTCTGCTCTTCTTTGTAGAGGTTACGCGTGGTTTGAATGTGGTAGGCCATCCACAATCGAAAGATCATAAAACATCAGACATCCTATGCAGAATATCCATTAGTTGCAGAATGCAGTCAATTCCAACAACAATGAAGGGGCAGGCCTTCATCATATTGAAAAACCACATTCTAGGTTTAGTGGTAAGTAAAAAGTCCACAAGTGAGAATTAATGGAACTTGCTACAGATCTGTGACACAAAACTGAAAAAAAAACTTTTGCGACTAAAAACTAGAAATTAACCATACCTGAGACATTATTTCCAAGATTTTATTATCAGAATTAAATACTTTCGAAAGGATAACCTTAGAGGAAAATCTCTCTTCCGTTAAACGATTCTGCCCGGCCTTAAGACTAAAAAGTCGTCAAGACTATAGCCGCCATTTTCACCATCGAAAATTTGGAACGCAAACCGCAAAGTATGAATGTAATTAACCGCAGAAAAATGGATGTCATTTGACACAGTCTCGTTGAGCTTGAACACCACATACTGTCGCGACTTCGAACGTGATCTTATTCTTTCGGAATCATAAATATTCCAGTACGTATTGATAATTTATTGCTAGGTCAACAATGTGGTGGTTCATGAATGCCCTAAACGTCTAACATTAAAACACAGTAAACAAGGCAATAATATTATTGCAAAGTTGAAAAGATTCATGATGAATTAGATCTATGAATATAAGATTTTTTGACTGTGTTGGTCACACATTAGTATGTATTCCAATTTGTATTCATATTCCAAATTGTGCATTTGAAATGTGAACTATGGACTGTGTATATGTGTGCAATCAATTGTAATTGTTAATTAACAAAACAGCTGCCACTTAACTTCCAGACATGGACAACCTCACATACATTAAAATTCAGTCAGGGGCATGTTGTCACATATACAACATGTATCCTGCAGACTAGGTCAACAAATTTGTACAATACAAGTAAAAGAAGAAAAATATAATGGTAAATGGAGGGATTTAGTCAAAACATGCATTAAAAGTCACAATATTTCTTCTCTGCTTCGTCTGGAGTTAGCTGTTCAACCTCTGAAATCATTCTTAC
>OZ026560.1:4679258-4684258 GCA_964020155.1 Chondrilla cf. caribensis
CCACCGTGGGACGGTGTACCAAAAGACACAGATACGTTGGGAAGGTCTTCATCATCACTAGCACTGGAGTCGCCGCCGCGCTCTTCCAATTCAGATGCAGAAAACGACACGGATTGAATGGGTGTGGAGGCTCTCGGTGAATTATTTCTTCTTCGTTTAGCTAGCGGGGTCCCTTCTTCGAAACCGTTGGCGTCCATTTTGCAGGTTCGAATGTAGAAGACCAACTAACAAAAAGGTAGGAATGTTATTTACAATCGACCAAAAGGTTAACCAAAATGGCGCCCAAATATGTGTACAACATTATTGTATAAAATTATAGAACTATCGTGTAATAATAATACAATATACATTATAATATGTTTACGTTAGTGTATTAAAACAACGGTTGTGAGACACGCGCAACGACGTCAAACGCAAATCACAAAGCATCGACTTCTTCTGATTCTGTGACCCACGACATTCTTGTTTCTTCTCTGGAGTCAGTGCGCATCCTTGATTGTCGGGTGAGGGAAGAAGTCTTACCCTGGTTCCCATTCTCAATCTGAGTCATGTGTGTAAGCAGAATGGAATCATCCATCGAGAACTGCGCCCCCTTCACCAATTTACCAGATTTCACTTGAACTTTGGATTTCATTATGGGGCTTTTCCCTGGACGGGGAGGCTTGATGGGGGATTCCCTTCTCTGTTGCGGTGGGGAAGATTGAATTCTCATCAAGGGACTGAGTTCAGGTATGGATGGCTTTGAAGTGGAATCAGAATCGGACCTCTGGAGAGCATGAGAATCCGACATTTCGGATAGTATCCGAGGGACTTCATCAAATGACAGAGTGTGGCGATGGCTCCAGCTTTTCAACTCGTGCTCTCTCAATGAGTCCTTGTACTGACGAGCTTCCCGGACCAACTGGCTCTTGACGTCTTCAACTCGCAGCACCTCCTTGAAGGGCTCGTTCGAAGCAGGAACGTAGCGGAAGAAGAATCCAGACCAGAATTTCAGTTTACATTGAAATGTTTGTGGAGACAAGACGGTCACTGTATCACTGACGGCAGAATTCACAACCAAGCTGTTCATTCGAGGGAGACTTTTCCTATTGTCCCCATTCGCACTCTTACTCTTTTCAGAAGTCATGGCTTTGTAGGCCATGGTTTTGTTGTACAAACCAAGAGAGCCACCAAATACAAACTCACTACCAACTGTTTCAAGGTTAGTAGAAATTCTCCCGTGGTCAATCGGTGTTGTGTTTATCCCGTCAGACACTTCTTTCTTGACTTGCGAAGCAAAGAGGAAATTTAAAGGATTGTAACACCTCTCACACACATCGTGCGGTAGATTTTCCATCCACTTTCCCCAAGCCTGCAATAGAATATCATGATAGTTCTCTCCTTGCGCTCCCTGCTCCGATCCGTACGGTCTACGAGTGTCGAAATATTCTCTGGTCGAGTTGAAGAGGAAGGTGCAGTGCAGACCGCTGAGAACGGTGTCATACAGACACATCAGGTACGTTTCCGAGAACTCGAAACTCGACAGAAACTGGTTCGTGAGCTGGAAAACACAGTCCAGAAACAACAAGAACACAGGAGCCTGCAAGGAGAAACAGTAGTGAGGGATCAAACACTGTAGAGATGTACAGTGTGGAGGGGGGTTGTGTAGCCTACAAGCAGGTCATGATAGTGATGTGCTATTGTGATAACTTGTAATGGAAGACAAGTGGGGTTCAGGTTGCACCAGACATCACATAATAATCTTGTCACCTCGTATAGACACTATATGCCTCAGGTAGTTTTGACACAAAACACCCAAAGCAGTTCCACTCAACACACACTAAGCAGTTCCACTCAACACACATTAAGCAGTTCCACTCAACACACCCAAAGCAGCTCCACACAACACACCTTGAGCAGTTCCACTCAACACACACTAACACGTTCCACTCAACACACACTAACATGTTCCACTCAACACACATTAAGCAGTTCCACTCAACACACACTAAGCAGTTCCACTCAACACACCTTGAGCAGTTCCACTCAACACACCTTGAGCAGCTCCACTCAACACACCCTAAGCCGTTACACTTCACACACACAGTATATTGGGAATTAGCCGATTACTGAAGTGTGTTTCTGTTAGTGAAAACACTTGGTAATTGACAAAGCAGATTCACTGCATCCAGCAGCCGGGGAACACAAACAGGTAGGAGGGGCTCATGTGCAGGGGTAAAGGGGGAATTTGATACCTCTTGTTAACGTTACATCCCACTTTGACCCTCTACCCTCTCGTTTTGCAAAATTTGTTCTAACTACAGTATCTGTACATACGTGCATGCACATGCCCCTCCCCTGCAACCATTCTAATGCTACCCCCTTCCCCCAATCGGCCATTTTCCTTGAAAAAACTATGACAAGTACCCCCACCAAGGATACAATCAGATGGGGACTGCATTCAGGACCATGCAGCACAAATGACAAAACGCACACTACAAACTCACAAACTGTTCTATATCGTCACCGTGGTCTCCAGGCTGTACCATATGGTGCCGAGCTGCAAAAGGATGCCCGAAGGACACCCATTCCTTCTGAATGAGAGTCTCGAATCCAACCATGGTCCGGTAGGATGGATCCATCATTATCTAACATTATGAAGAGAGACACAGTGAATGAGAATGAGTGAACATAATACACACAAAACCTATATATTGTTCCAATGTATGTACACAACCATACACACACACACACACACACACACACACACACACACACACACAAACACACACACAGACACACACACACACACACACACACACACACACACACACACACACACACACACACACACACACACACACACAGACAGACAGACACACACACACATACACACACACACACACACACACACACACACACACACACACACAGACAGACAGACAGACAGACACACACACACACACACACACACACACACACACACACACACACACACACACACACACACACACACACACACTCACTTGTGCTAATGAACTGATAATACAAGTGATATCTTTCCCGTCATGTTCTGCAATCATCAAATATAAAAAGAAGTAAACACATAAGAAAAGCAGACAAAAACAAGCCAGCAGTTAACCATAAAGGAGAATGGGCTGCTTCTCTTCGCAAATGGTCTTTTGTGTGAGCTTGGCAGTGTCCAGACACGACCTGTAATTGGTGGAAGGTTGTAGCTATGAGTGAAGAATGTAAAGAGAGCCTCTGGGACATTCAAGCATAGGAACATTACACAACAATGGTGCATTTCTTACTTTACTAAGTCCATCCACTTTGTTGACTCTAATGACGACAGCCATTTTTTGTCAGTTAGAGTAATTTCCGACAGGTTTTCTGCACCAAAAAATTGAAAACAATGAAGATTTATACAGACAATATGCCATACCAATATTAATAGATTGTATTACACACACACACACACACACACGCACACACACACACACACATACACACACACACTCACACACACACACACACACACACACACACACACACACACTCACACACACACACACACACACACACACACACACACACACACACACACACACACCTGGCAGCACCAGCTCCCTCAGTTTGGAGTAACTACTTTGAATGTCTTTAACAGTGCATATCTTGGCTAGGTTGATGGGCAATACCGATTTACTATTGACTTGTTCTATTTGATGTTTAGCCATGGAAATAGCCCACAGGTATCTGTATTAGACGCCAGAACAGGAATAGTGAGTGAGGGTGGGTAGAGTGAGGGTGAGTGAGGGTGAGAAGAGTGAGTGATGAGTGAGGGTGAGAAGAGTGATGAGTGAGGGTGGGAAGAGTGAGGGTGAGAAGAGTGATGAGTGAGGGTGTGAAGAGTGAGTGATGAGTGAGGGCGAGAAGAGTGGGCGATGAGTGAGGTGAGAGGAGTGAGGGTGAGAAGAGTGATGAGCGAGGGTGGGAAGAGTGGGCGATGAGTGAGGTGAGAGGAGTGAGTGATGAGGAAGCAACGACAAGTGTGAGTGATTAGTGGTGAGAAGAGTGACAATAGTGAGGGTAACAAGAGTGAGGTAATGATGGTTGAGGATGACCCTTCAGCGTACCCTGCATCACTTGGTATGGCTTCAGCATCAGAAGTGTGTCCTGAAGCACGTAGCAAAGCAGCCCCAGTTTGAGGGTGGGACCAGCACCACACCTGCAAGCATAGGGAGGGACATATGTACGTATACATGTACAAGTACTACTGTATTGTGTGTACTGTGTGTACTGTATGTACTGTGTGTACTGTGTGTACTGTATGTACTGTGTGTACTGTATGTACTGTATGTACTGTATGTACTGTGTGTACTGTATGTACTGTATGTACTGTATGTACTGTATGTACTGTATGTACTGTGTGTACTGTATGTACTGTGTGTACTGTATGTACTGTGTGTACTGTGTGTACTGTATGTACTGTATGTACTGTGTGTAATAAAATACAGTATATCCACTCACAGGCAGTCTTCCCTCGCGATGGAGAGTCCTCACGTACTGTAAGTTTTGGTCTGTTATTGAACTCGGAACAACAAAGAACGGAGGGAGGCTATTGACGAGAGAGAACAGAAGCTCACAAATCGCACACTTCACCACTGTCACGATAGGCAAGGATAGTGAGTACAGAGTGAGTGCTTCTACAGGACTGTCCTCCAATTGTGAGCCTTCCCATCCCTTCAACAGGGAGAGGAGGCAGGAGGCAGTAGACAGGGACAGCTTCCTATCGAGCTGAGCCCCCCCCCCCCCGCCAGGGAAAACCAGGGAGGAAGTAATGAATCAAACCGACAGACCTTCCCCTCAGCTGTAAGGTTTCAAAGCAAAGGACGAGTTGAACAGAGCTACGTACATTGAAAAACGCTTTTCTAATTTAAACTTGAACTTCAAGCTGATTTACAGATTTTAATATTGCAAAAACTCTCCGATTTATCTATATTGAGTGGTATTTACATATA
>OZ026560.1:4689258-4696758 GCA_964020155.1 Chondrilla cf. caribensis
TACAGTACACACAGTACACACAGTACATACAGTACACTCAGTACACACAGTACATACAGTACACACAGTACACACAATACCGAAAGTACATACAGTACATACAGTACATACAGTACATACAGTACATACAGCACACACAGTACCTACAGTACATACAGAATATACAGTACACACAGTACACACAGTACACACAGTACACACAATTGTTACAGGTGGCACACAACAAGTAATGCTATTAGGTAAACCATTTTCAATACAATCAGAATGGAGTCACCTCACGCTACAAGGAACTGTGTCGAAATTACATTAGCATGACAGGAAACCCAGATAGAGGCATCGACTGACAAGTGACCGTAACAAATCACTATCGGAGAACAACAATGCCATCAAATCACTAATTCTTGAAAATGAATTTTTGGATAGACCAAATGTCAGGGATTATTCCATGATTTGAGACACACCAGAGAGCAAACATATCAAATGACAATTTCAGTCTGTGTAAAGATGCCTATGTTCGTTGAAATTGAAGAGCATCCTGTTGAGCTATGTGGACTCACAGCTATGAGCTCACAGGACTGTCACAACTAAACACTATGAACAAAGCCGGATGAGGTCATGTGATGGTCACATGCCTGGGATGCGGACATCAGCACAGCGAACCAACAGCGGTAGGCCACACCGTACACACATCACAAGATATGGAAATACGTATGTCATTGTAAAATGTCATGCACGCACCTGGAAGGAAACTCGGGGATTCCGGCCTTTCAGACATTTTGCAAAAATTCTGGTCCAACAATGCCCACAACTGCAAAATTACAAGAGTTTTCATAACTTTTGGTTCCAGTATACACAGAGCATGGAACGCGTAGCTGGTTAAATTCCAACTTTCAACGTTACATGAAAAAAAAAAAAAGGTGAAGCAATTTGGTATCACTTACACATATGAACTCATAAGTCGTGTATGCACACTATGCCACTGAAGGTTTACATACACGGATGCGATATCATTCCCTCCTGCTACCTTGGGTAAAAGGGCAACTCGGAACAAGGGAGTAACTTAAAATCGATGTCCTTGATCACTCCAGCACAGAACAATTGATACACGTTCACATTGGTGATATTGGGACATCAACATTGAAAGACACTTCTCCATAGCTAAAGGTTAACAGAGTCTAAAGACAATCATTCCAGGTTACCCCTTTCCGCCCTATCTACGTTACTCATGTGTGTGAGAGGACCTATATAATCGACACAGGAAGACCAAGGCGCACAAGACTACGGAAAGGACTCCCTGAGGAACTTTGTACACCATACGATACCATGCGACAACATAATGCGCGAGAGTGGAAACATTCGCATATTGTATGACCCATTCGCTGCGAAGTACCGACGCGAACCAAGGATCCGTGTTTCCAGGCTGCGATGACCGGTTTAACCATAGATGATAGAAGGGTTTAACCTACGAAACTACGAGTTATTGTGAACTTAGCACCACAGAAGCCGACATACTTCCTTTATGACACACCCACTATAACGACATAATGTAGCAGAGATACTCAAACGAAGATTAAAGTCACAAGAGACAAAGCTTTACTCTAGTGGACTACCACGATCATACGCACATGGCGAGCCATAATCCCTAGTTCGAACAACAAAACAAGAACAGACTTTTACTCAACTCTGTCGTGTTGAGACTACCGGAATTGAACTCACTTTTACGAATGACTGCTGCCAATATCCGATTCTTTCACTCTATTAGTCTATTTGCGTTCGCGCACACGTCCAGCAACATCCTTCATGTTGTACGGTGTACGGTCTTGCAGATATCGCTAATTACAGGATTTTACCCATTTTCAACATCCTCTGTTTGGCGCCATATTTGAACAAGAATTGCAAACCATGTCTTTACGTCCTGGACAGAGCCGGGGTCCTTTGGTTACCATTTCGACTCAGGACTTACAACTCAAGAGTGAACGAACTTTACTCACCCCAAAGAAATCTACTGCTAAAATTAGCAAGGTCTTTCCAGAACATGTAAACGAAAATATAAAAGAAAACATTTGTTTACCATCCACCGATACCATTAACGATCCAGTTCATAGCAGTAAATTGGAGCCAATTCATAGCCCAACTTTGTCGAAACTCCGCGAGGGAGACACGGAAGACACGCAGGGGGTCATGCCAAAGAGAGGAGATTCCAAAATTACCGCCAGGCAGAGAGAGCTCGTCAGGAAGCACCAGGAAGCCAAATCCAACCTTGAGAAGTGTCCCGGGATAGGTGGGGGAGTCACCATGTGGCCAGCTATGGATGATATGCGGCTTTCCAAGAGAGAGACATTAAGACTGCTAATTTTGTCCACGTTCGTTATCGCTGGATGTACAGTTGTGTTCTTCTACTTACATGGTATGTAGGATGGCCCTCACTGCATGTACACTGGGTGATGTCAGTACATGTTAGGTATAGTCTACATGCACACTGGGTGATGTCAGTGCATGTTAGGTATAGTCTGCATGTACACTGGGTGATGTCAGTGCATGTTAGGTATAGTCTACATGTACACTGGGTGATGTCAGTGCATGTTAGGTATAGTCTACATGTACACTGGGTGATGTCAGTGCATGTTAGATAGTCTACATGCACACTGGGTGATGTCAGTGCATGTTAGGTATAGTCTACATGTACACTGGGTGATGTCAGTGCATGTTAGGTATAGTCTACATGTACACTGGGTGATGTCAGTGCATGTTAGGTATAGTCTACATGTACACTGGGTGATGTCAGTGCATGTTAGGTATAGTCTGCATGTATACTGGGTGATGTCAGTGCATGTTAGATAGTCTGCATGCACACTGGGTGATGTCAGTGCATGTTAGATAGTCTGCATGTACACTGGGTGATGTCAGTGCATGTTAGGTATAGTCTACATGTACACTGGGTGATGTCAGTACATGTTAGGTATAGTCTGTATGTTCACTGGGTGATGTCAGTCCCCAGTGACATGGGAAAATGGCTGTCAGAAGTAGCAGTTGGAATTTGATAGTGGTCATAATTCACCCTTAGGGTGGCCACTAGCTCGTTTGACTACTATAAAGCTCCCAGTTACAGTACAAGGAAGAGAATAAGGAAACCATTTCTTCTCCTTCCTTTGTTATTCAAGAAATTTGTTGTAAAAGGATTTTCTCTGAGAGGGCCCCACTGTGCTGTGCCATATTTTCCAAATATATTCAAATGGGTTCAGTAGATTTTGCATATTTTGCTTGTTATAATATTCAGTGTTTACGGCATCTCTCTATTATCAGTGGAACAGTATTCACTAAAGGCATCTTAACTACGTAGGTTCTCTGATCTCCACTCTCGATGAAGCTCACCATGATCTTGCCAGGTTCCCTCAGAGACACCCTCTGATGTTGGAAGGATCGGAAGAGGCTTTCAGAGCATCTCTCAAGCAATGGCACAAGGATTTCCATTTGCTGATAGTAAGTTCATATCCTATTATGATGTGTTGTATGCATGTACGTACCTGTTGATGTCTGTCTGTCTGTCTGTGTGTGTGTGTGTGTGTGTGTGTGTGTGTGTGTGTGTGTGTGTGTGTGTGTGTGTGTGTGTGTGTGTGTGTGTGTGTGCGTGTGTGTGTGCACGTGCATGTGTGTTTGTGTGTGCACGTGTGTGTGTGTGTGCGTGCGTGTGTCTGTGTGTGTGTGTGTGCGTGTGTTCATGTGCACATTTGTGTGTGTGCATGCATATTTGTGTAGTCTTGTGTAGTCAGACCCATTCTCACCTCCAATTTCGAAATTAAGAATTTATCAACAGTGACCATTTAAAACAGAGAAGCCATATTGAGGGTCTGACAATGTGTAATTAATGTGCATGCATGCCTGTGTTGTGTGTGTGTGTGTGTGTGTGTGTGTGTGTGTGTGTGTGTGTGTGTGTGTGTGTGTGTGTGTGTGTGTGTATGTGTGTGTGTGTGTGCACGTGTGTACATGTGTGTGTGTGTGTGTGCTTGCGTGAGTCACACCTCATCTTTCTACTGGTAGATTTCCATAGAGAAGACAGTGAATGTAGACTGGAACGCTACTTCTTCAACTTACTCCCTATTCTGGTTGATGTACATTGTGAGTTTGGAACTCATGTGACAAGCAATGATTCCAGCCAGACCTCTTTTCTCTCTTCCCTTGCTGCAGTGTGGTGTCTGTGGTCTCCTTTATCTTTTTATTGAGAATGTCTTTGCAAGAAATCACTTATCACCAAAACGCATTCAAGTGTGGTTCGTGCTAGCGTACAGTACAATGTGATGTGTTTGGATGTTTTTTGATGAACGCTTGCATAATATCCAGTTTGGATTTGTATATGATGTATGGTTCTGTACATGTGACAGTCATGTGGATTAGCGCTGTTGTACATCTGACTGTCATGTGATCATGTTGCCACTCATGTGATAGTCATGTGAATTGGTGTTGTACATGTGACAGTCATGTGAATTTCCCATTCCCAGGGTCATACTACTGTGCACCATATCCACATGGACAGTTCTTGCCTTGGGGCTCCTCATGAAGGCACTCAAAGTGGAAGAACAGAGTAAAGTGGTTGTTTTTGCTCTCAGCGATGAATTGGTGAGCATCCACTCCAACTTGACTGTAGCCTCACTAGCCGAACCTAAATCCAACTCCTAATGTATATACAGCATGTCATGGAAGACTTTTGTGAGTGTGACATCTGGTTGGTGAAACTAGTCCAACTTTAACGTTGTCTCTCCTAACATATTGGATGGATGCCTGTCATATCATTCTGTCCTTACATACCTCAGAGGGTATACCAGATCTGAACCAGTCATCAAAGATACTCGCTATCAGTACTGGTTGACATAGTGTACATGAGGTAGGGACTGAGTCAAGTGTATGCATAAGTGATAGTATCTACTGACCAGGGTGCCTACTAACCAGGGTGCTTACTGACCAGGGTGCCTACTAAGCAAATTGTACTGCAAAAAGTGAACATTTTACACTTCATACCATGGACCCTCCATGCATGTACGTAGTTGTACACATGTACCATGGACCCTCCATGCATGTACGTAGTTGTACACATGTACCATGGACCCTCCATGCATGTACGTAGTTGTACACATGTACCATGGACCCTCTATGCATGTAGGTGTACACGTGTACCATGGACCCTCCATGCATGTAGGTGTACACGTGTACCATGGACCCTCCATGTACGTAAGTGTACACATGTACCATGGACCCTCTATGCATGTAGGTGTACACATGTACCATGGACCCTCCATGCATGTAGGTGTACACATGTATCCTCTGTCTCATGCAGGTGGATATCATGTTCACAGAATGGGATCTCCAGCTGTTTGAAACCATATTACATCACTGGAGAGCAAAATGTCTGCCGCCATCTGCCACTGGAATCGTATCAGTGCTGGGCGTGGTCAAACTACAGGACTTGGTCTATTACCTCTCATACTACAGTTTACCGATTGTGACAGCCATTTTTCTTCCAATTGCAAAGATATTTGTTTCCATATACAGAATCTACTGTCCTGTCACATGATCATCACATGACTTCAATAATGCTGCAGCTTCAAACTTCACCTTTTGTAGTTTTAAGTACACTACATATGTACACGTGGTTCTTATCATTTTGTCTGTAATGAAGCTCTCTTATTGTGAATACAGTAAATAGCCAGCTATAATGCAATAACAAGGATGTACATAGTACAATACACCCGGTGTACACCTAGTAGCACACACCCGGTGTACACCTAGTAGCACACACCTGGTGTACACCTAGTAGCACACACCCGGTGTACACCTAGCAGCACACACCTGGTGTACACCTAGCAGCATACAGTAGGTAGGGAGTCACTATGATCGAGTATTGTGTATGTACCAATTAAACTACCATTGCAATTAGTGTGACATAATAATATTCCACATTAATACTGTAACACTGTCATAACACACATACAATAGTATTGTACCTATGTACCATAAACACGTCATAACGTGTACATAATAAGATCCAGTGTTTGGATACATACTCATATCTTCCACACATTGCTGTGTGGAAGATACTGCAAGGTGTGTGGGATGGTGAAGATGACAAGGTGCTGGCTACACCACGGCCCTAGTCTCCATCGTCTGACGTGATGGAAATCTGGGTGTCCTCGCAAGTACCTGTGGACTCCACTCCAGTTGAGATGATTTCATCACACGTGATAGCTGCAACACTCTCCTCATCTGAGACAATTTTACTCTCTCCATTGATATCACCAGTGCTGTCTCCACCTTCTAAGATGTTTTTGGTCTTTCTATCAATAATGCTCTCTCCATCATCTGAGATCATAGTGACCTTTGGCATGACTACTGCCTCAAAGTCATCCTTGTATGTTGGATCCACTTCAATGTATGACAGAAGGTACCTGTGTACATGGAGTATGTGAAGGTGTGTGTGTGTGTGTGTGTGTGTGTGTGTGTGTGTGTGTGTGTGTGTGTGTGTGTGTGTGTGTTGTGTGTGTGTGTTTGTGTGTGTGTGTGTGTGTTGTGTGTGTGTGTGTTGTGTGTGTGTGTGTGTGTGTGTGTGTTTGTGTGTGTGTGTGTGTGTGTGTGTGTGTGTGTTTGTGTGTGTGCAGTGGAGAAAGCCCAGAATGTATGGTGGGAGGACAGAGTGGAGGAGATAGAGAAGAAGTATGAAATTGCAGTAAGGAATGGTAGAGGTGGCTCATTGTTGAAAGATCTGAGAATTTTACAATTGAATCAACGTTCCAAGTCAAACTCATCTTTGAAAGCAGCCAATGGTCAGGACAGGTTTGTGAAGACGGGGGATAAGCTTGAAAGGTGGCGTGAGCACTTTGAAAACATTTCAAATATTCCAACAGAGGTCAAGGAGGTGACACTGAATAGGATACCACAGATTTGTCACTCTGGAAGAGATGAAGAATATATGGAAAGCGGCAATGTAGTACACGATAATACTCTGGCATGTGTTCCTAGTGAAGAAGAAATAAGGGAAGCCATAGGTCAACTAAAGAATAACAAGGCTCCGGGTGAGGATGGAATTACAGCAGAAATGCTCAAACTTGGAGGAGAACCCATTGTAGAATGGCTCACACAGTTATCACAGAGTATATGGCAGTCTGAGGAGATTCCTGTGGACTGGCAGAAACAACTCATCACCCCTCTGCATAAGAGAGGGTCATATGATGAATGTGACAACTTTAGAGGTATTGCATTGCTTAGTGTTCCGGGTAAGGTGTTTTGTAAGGTGGTTCAGTGTAGGTTGAAAGAAAAAGCAAACCTAATGCTCAGGGAAAGCCAGTGTGGTTTCCGGAAAGGTAGGGGTTGTGCGGACCAATTATTCTCCCTGCGAATGTTGATGGAACGGGCTCGCGAGTACCATACACCACTCTTCTTATGCTTTGTTGATCTCAAGAAGGCATACGACTCGGTGAATCGTGATGCACTGTGGACAGTACTTGAGCGGAG